>JASDQU010204356.1:0-11840 GCA_032191745.1 Picea mariana
ACACATTTGACTTACACTGAGCAGATTATGTTTCAGCCCATCTACAAGTAGAACATCTTGGGCTTTTCCTTTTCCATTACTTAAGCTCACCATCCCTTTGCCCTTTATTTTCCCTGGATCATCATTTCCAAAGGTTACGTTTCCTAATTTGCTTTCACTTAGAGATAGAAATTTGCCTTTGTCTCCCGTCATGTGTTTGGAGCATCCATTGTCTATATACCAAGGGTTCATTTTTCTTTGAGCGGACAACACTAATCCACACTTGTCACTTTCCTTCTTCTTCCAAAACTTGACATTTTCAGCAAGAGATTTTGAATTTGGTTCATATTCCCTTAAACGGCAATCAATAGATTTGTGTCCATAGTTATGACAGATGTAGCATTCAATCTCATTGTTCAACAGGTCAAACTTATTGGTGCAGCGTTGTCTACTCATTGACTGTGGATTATTTCTTGACCTCTTTAGTTGCATGTCCCTGGACTTAATTTGGCAATTGGCAATCAGTGAAGATTTTTTACTTGGCTACATCATTCTTTGTTGTGGCAAGTATTTATTCCTTTGAAATCTTAATTGCTCATGTCTAAGTCTTAAGGAACAATTTACAGCTTTGTGACCAAAGTTAGCATAGTAGAAACAATAGCCATAGAAAAATTCTTTGTACCTGGAAAATGGTTGTCTTCTTTGAGAAAATCGATTTCTTCCAGGCTGATGATGTCGTTCAGCAGTGAGCACATTACTTCTTTTTTCTACAGATTCAGATCTGGCGTCTTTTACCTTACTTGACCTGGGTAATTGATTGTCTTCCTTTGTTTCTGCAGGTTTGTGATTGTCATCGGTTGTACTTTTGACAAACTTGATGGGTTCTTCATTTCCTGGCTTACCACTGCTTGATCCCTCTTCATAACCCAAGCCAGTTTTCAGCTTTGGATTCCTTTCCTGATTCAGAATGGTGGCCAATCCTTTTGAGGCTTTGATACTTGATAGATTCTGATTATACAAGGCTTGAAACTTCTCCATTTCTTTCCTCGTTTTCACTACTTCTTGTTCTAATGCTTCACATCTTGCCTTCTTTTCTGATATCTATTGTTTCAGAATATCTTTGATTTTCTTTGCCTCTTCCAATTCCACTTTTAGTAGGACAAGGTCTTCATCGGGTTCTTTATTGTCTTTCTCAAACTGTATCAACAATTGTCTTTGCTTTCTGTTCTTGATTCTTAGTCTGCCAATCTCTTCCAGTGCACTGATTAGTTCTCCTTCCATGTCAACCGCAACTTCTTCTTCATTAACATCAGTCTCTGTGTTGTTATTGTCATAGTCCTCTTTGGTCATAAGTATGAATTCATTTAGTTTATCTTCAATAGATGAATCATTGTCTTCATCATCTGAAGGATCATCATCATTATTTACGCAAAGACTTGTCTTCTTAAAGTTATTCTCTTTAAAGAAATTTTTGTGTTTGTATTTCTCCTCATCGTCACAAGTCTGATCCTTTCCTTTGTGGGGACATTTATTTGAAAAATGACCTATCCTACCATAGTTGAAGCATTTGAAAGGTAGTTTACCTTTGTATTTTCCTGATCCCTTCTTGAGTCTCTTCACAAATTTTTCTTCAATTTCATCCGACTCAGAATCCTCAATCTTGTCAGCTTTGAATGATGCTTCTCTGGAGGTGGGTTTATCTTTAACTATTCTCATTTCATATGCAGTCAATGTTCCTAGAAGTTGATCAAACTCCAAGGTTTTTAGATCATTAAGTTCTTCTATGGCAGAGACTTTCGGGTTGAATCTATCTGGGAGAGATCTCAAGATTTTCTGAACTAAAGAAGGTTCCTCAACTTTTTCACCAAGTTCTTTAATTGCATTTACCATTTCTACTACTCTCAGAAAGTATTTTCCAACTGTTTCCTCTTCCTTCATCTTCAGTTGTTCAAACTGTGTTATGTAGGTTTGAAGCTTGGCATCCTTTACCTTCTCATTACCTTCATAACTGCTAATGAGTTTGTCCCACATTTCTTTGGCAGTTCCTAGGTGCATAACTTTTATGAATTTTGCTTCTGCAAGCCCACTGAGGATAGCATTCATAGCCTTAGCGTTGAAGCTAAATTCTAGCTTGTCATCCTTGTTAGCTAGTACAACTGGCTTTACATAACCAGTATCTACCACATCCTAGACATCTGCACCTAAAGCCATTATGTAGGTTCTCATTCTAACTTTCCAAAAGGCAAAGTTTGTTCCATTGAACAGAGGGGTCTTATTGGTTGAATTTCCTTCATGACTTGACATGTTTAAGCTCTAGGATCTACCCTTAGATAAAAGGGGCCAACTCTGATACCAATTGTTGAACAACTGAGAGGGGGGGGTGAATCAGTTGTTACCATGCTTAAACAATTATGCTTCTTTTAAAAACTTTACAAGGCACTCAATGATGATCACAATAATGCAGGGATATAATCAATGACACATTTAGCATCAGTCACATATATGAGAAACACAGAGACAGATATTTTCTGAGGAAACCCATACAGGGTAAAAACCTCTTCTTCTTTATATGATAATTATTATCTACATTCTTTACATTATCATACATATGAGCACCAACTCATTGTGAGGCTACAACCTCTGTTTTTGCAAGCTGCAACTTGCTGAGAGCACCAACTCTCTGTTTTCTCTAGCACCCACTAGAAGGAAGCACCAACTCCCTGGTTTCTCTAGCACCAACTAGAAGGAAGCANACAGTGATGTAATGTTCAACAATGGCTTACCAGACTCATCATTGTTCTGCTACATTTCGTTGCTCTGTCCACCTCACTGCTTTCCTGCACACCTCCTCTTCTGTTCAATTCAGCTGCTGCACTCTCCTCCTTCTTCATGCATGAATCACCTTCAACAATAGCAACCACAGCAACTCCAACAGCAACAGCAACCACATCTATTCTTTGTATCGTGTACTTATAGCTTCTATGCACCTTGTGCATGTAATGCGCACTATCCTCTATATCCTCACACCACGCTGATATCCTCCACCTCTCAAGTGCTCTTCCTGATCATCGCAACTCTTCAGCTTCTCTGGTGGTTCCCACCATGCGTCCAGCATCACAGGGTGTTCTACTGAGATTCCTCAGCCTCTCTGGCAATTGAGACTCCTCGTCTTCTCTGGCACAGTCGAGCTTATCCTTTCTATTTCATTTACGACCTCCAACGCATATCCAGCTATCAATCGCCTCCACGAACAGTCTTTGTTCTACTGGCTGATCCTTTGAGACTCTTCACCTCCTCTGTCAATCACCTTGAAGTGTCTTCGAATCCTCTAGTAGAACTCATCACTAGTTTCTGGTAGTTTCACTGTGTCGTGCGACAGTAGCCCTCCGATCTTATTCAACTTCACCTGCACCATTAGATTAAATTATGAGTCTCGTGCTTATTTCACCATTTTACAATTGGGCATTTTGGCATTTCATGTGGTGAATCTTAGAACCTCTAGCTACTTCCTCCATCTTCCATCGATGTGCCCAATGGTTGTGACCACGTGCTTATCCATAAATCACTTTCGCAATTTCGCATTTCGTGAATCTGGAGATGTGGCATCTTGACTCTCCAAGTCGCGATCCCTGAAATTATGAGGCAGATCTCATCTGCACTAGGTCCTTCCTCCACCTGACCACACGCGGTGACCACAAGTTGCGCTAAAAGTCACTGCAAACTTCATGATGTTCATCGACCCTGATCGACGGTCCACGATATCGATGAAACAACGGTCCAAATCTTTTTCGTGATCTCGCATCTCGCTGTTCCAATGATGGAGGTTCTCGTCACTCCAAGTCGCGATAAGCGAAGCTCTGATATGGAGCTCAGATCGACGGTCCATGTTCTTGGTGAATTGACGATCTAGATCTTATTGTGAATTCACATCTCACGATTCCTGTGATGGAGGTTCTTGTCACTCCAATTCATGATAGGCGAAGCTCCGAGATGGAGCTCAGATCAACAGTCCACATTCTTTGTGATCTGACAGTTCTGATCTTTTCATGATCTTATATCTCGTTGTTCCTTAGATGGAGGTTCTCGTCACTCAAATTCGTGATAGGTGAGACTCCGAGATGGAGCTCAGATCAACGGTCCACGTTCTTCGTGATCCGATGGTTCTGATCTTTTCGTGATCTCATATCTCATTGTTCATTAGATGGAGGTTCTCGTCGCTCAAAGTCGCAATACGTGAGACTCTGAGATGGAGCTCAGATCAATGGTCCACGTTCTTGGTGATCCGACGGTTCTGATCTTTTCATGATCTCGTATCTCGCTATTCCTTAGATGGAGGTTCTCGTTGCTCAAAGTCGAGATAGACGAGACTCCGAGATGGAGCTCAGATCAACGGTCCAGATCACACCTTGATCTGACGGCTAGGATTGTTTCGCCACTTTGCGATTTTGCCTTCTTATGATGAAGGGTCTCAAGCTTTCAAGTCCCGTTCTACGAAACTCTGAAATGGAGTCAGACCAACATATTTCGGCATTTTGCATTTTGCCTCTTCTTTCTCTTTAATTAGTATGCAGGTTCTCCCTGATCCAACGATAGTCAGATCTTATGCTCAGATCTGACGCCTAAGATCTGTCCTCCTCTTCTGCGTGTTCTTCTTGTTTGAATTCATATCTGATGGTCATCGGGGATTCAGGATGGGATCCAATGATCACTGATGCTCCTCCTCTTCCATTATCACTGCGTTGATGATCATGTTGATCTTTTCCATCGTTGTTATTGCTATCAATGCACACTCTGATCCTGCCATCAATGGCAAGCTCACTTTGCCTGTTAAACCTGCCAACAATCCTCTGCACTATCTCTTCTGAACTTATCAAGCTTGCTCTGCAGCGTCTTCCTAAAGTACTTCTGATACTTCTTCTTGTACTCATGCCATCTTCGTTGATGTACTTGCCATCAATGACAAGCATATGTTGCATGTTAAACATTTACCAACATAACCCATCAAAAACATTGATAAATGTATATGACATACAAAAGTGAAATAAAATAAATCAACTTTGATTCTTTTACTAGGGGACCCCGCCTACTTTTAGTTTTTTACTTTCACATAGGGATATAAGCTTTGCAACATTTTTTGAGCTTTATAAATAGGTGGATGAAATATGAGTCAATAATACCCACCTAATTTTTTATTTAAAATGAACTTAATTGAATTGTTTGCCATTATATTCACATGATCATATGCTTATTATCATATCATCAAGTGTGAGTGTTCAAAATCAAATTCACAAATTGCAAATGGACAACTTGAAAAACCAAAACTATATTATTGTAAGGTCAGTGAAAGTTGCGTTAAATCGTAGATACAAGTACTATGGAGCTATTCCATGCATATGGAACTTAATTACATAGCAAGAAAATCAATTAGACATTGATCATATAATATAATATAAAACACTACGGAAGGAGGAGATGGAGATGTTTATGCTGGATTACTGAGAGGGGGGGTGAATCAGTAATAAAGCAATTTAATCCTTTTTAACCATATAATCCAAGTGTTATATCAATATATCATTATCATCCAATAACTGCAGAGTAAATAAGCAATGAACAAATGAACAATCATACACATACACAGTACACCAGTGTTTTACGTGGAAACCCAAAGCGGGAGAAAACCACGGAATGTTTCTTCTTATATGTCTTGAAGAATTACATTCATTGGAAGCACCAACTTCCTTTGTTTTCCAGTTGCAACTAGAAGGAGGCTCCAACCCCCTAGTTTCTCAGTCTACAACCTGAGGGAAGCTCCAACTCCCCAATTCATTGGCTACAACCAGAAGGAGGCTACAACCCCCTATGTTCTTCGGCTACAACTGGAAGGTGGATACAACCACCTGTCCTTGACCCGTCCAACCGCCCTGACGTATAAGTAGAATGATGGAACCATTGCCACACTATCACTATGAGATATATTGTTGTAAACCTGCACCAAATAACCTGTACCAATAACATGAACCATGCATCAACCATGCATCAACTTGTACCCCAAACTGTAATCAACATGTACCATAAACAAGTGCATCAACCTACACCAACCTGTACCAAACAACCTGTAATCAACCTGTACCATAAACAAGTACATCAACCATGCACCAACCTGTACCTCAACCTGTACCATGAACAAGTGCATCAACCATGCACCAAACCTGTACAAATAACCTGTCACAACAACCTGTCACAACAACTTGTCCAAACAACCTATCACAACAACCTGTCTCATCAATCTTATCAACCAAATCAGATCTACTCACCAATACAACTCTCAAATATGTGCATCAACCAAGCATAACACAACAACTCATAATCATCACCAAGATCAATATGTGCTTCTAATAATACAAGTATGCTACATCATCCATAAACCATGTGTCAACAATACTACTAACAAGTGAATCTAACCATGTACCAAATATGTACCAATCATGTATCAACTACTCATCAACTATGACTCATCAAGATGTACCAACATCATCAACTATACACCTGATGTATGTGCCAACCCATCAACTACTTGTCTCAACCATGTACCCGACATGTACCTCAACCAAATGCCCTCATAAATTTCATCATCCAAATCTGATTTGCTACTCTATAATAGACCTGGTGTATATGATCACATACCGGCAAACCTTCCTTAACTTTAACAACAAGAGACTAGCATTTTCATCAAACTTTTCTTTAGTCTCACATGACTATTTTTGGATTAGTCAACAACCCTAACTTGAAATAATAATAACTTTGTACCTGTAATGAATAAAGATCTGAAACTGATATACAATGTTCTTTATATTTTTTTATGCAATTCCTCCAGGTGTCACTACTTGGAACCTCTCAGAAAAGGAGTTATAGCAAAAATGGCACACCTTGCTGAATTCTGGCTTATTCTAGAGAGCGAACTTGTAGAGCGTTCCCCGCATGTAATATTTGTTGAATAGATCTGAAACTATTACACAACATACTATAGACTGTAATATAACTAACACATTTGGTATTACTAAATTTGGATCTATTATGAAGAAGTTATAATTTTTTTACCCAAAACACTTGTTTTAGACTAGTTTCAAGACTAGCCACAAACCCTATTTTCCACAGAGTGTAACTCCAAAAATAAAACGAACCAAATGCTGAAATTTTTACCATGGATACTTGGATATGTTTCCTCAATGGCATGGAAATTTCACGGTCTGAATCATTCTATGAAAAAAATTATTTTGAAAATGGTGTGATGGCCTGTAAATAACATACCTTAGAAAGCATCATCAAAAGAATTTATCCTTCCTTGAATTTTAGCCTTCTTTTCTTCACCTTGCCTCATAAATTCAGCTTAGATATCCTTTGGTTACCTCAGACACCTATATATATGTAACATCCCTGGGCCGTCATCCCACTGGCCGGGCAAACGCTACTGTGCAGAACAACATCATTCTCATACTTAATTAATAACATGCATTTAAATTAAATTAAACACATTTGACTCAGAGTAAGCACAAGATTACTGCTAACATAAATAATCCCTGGCATTAACAATAATTCATATGCACAACAAAATACACGATACATATAAGAATCATAGGCATGAAAAACATAATATTAAGCATAAGTTGATACTTACCTTTGAAACTGTAGTAATTCCACCAACTGCATGCAGGCCTTCCATGAACCTCCCAGCCTTAGACCATGCTGCTCATCATGCTCAGCAGTGGGTCACCCCCGAGCTAGGACTAAGCTCCACCCAAGGCAAGGAATCCTAGTCTAGACTGAGGTTATAGGGAAAACTGTACAGAATAACCGGAAGGATTCTTCCCAGGATGCCTTCTTACGCCCACTACTCACGGACTCTCATTCCCCACATGCCTGTTCCGCCCGGGAGTATACACCTTCACAAGCACAATCCATTAGTGCTTCACCTCCCTCTTTGGGTCTCGGCAACAGGCCGGATCAGGAAGTCTTAGAGCTTTGTAGCTGGTGTTGGACTCTCTCTGGAAGAATACCACTTCCCAGCAGACTCCTTCACATGGAAATAGCTTCTGACAGGCCTGACAGACTGCCTCTTCAACAGCAACCACCTCCCTCACCTAGAGAGAGTGTTACACACAGGCCAGAAAACCTATTTCCTTCTACTTGATTTCCAACACAGTCGGGCAACCACGAGGCTCCACACGAACATACAATGGTCTGCAAGCCACACGCAGTCAAGCACTGCGCGACCACAATAGTCCACTGGAAACACAGACACGGGCTTCCCAAAATTGGTGACAGACAAATGCTACAGCATAACAAGGCTCATCAATTACAGGACATTCAGTTTTCCCCAACCAACAATACAGGACAGACTCACGGCTCAGGTTTTGGGGATGTGTGAGGGTGTACAGAGATCCCACGCAGAGACTTAATGGTTCAGGTAAGGATTCCCTAGAACAAATGCCGAAACAGAGGTCGATCATGGACACCCACGAGTTCAGACAGAGGATAGAGAATGGGAGGTCGAACCCCGGATTCATGTGATGTTTGGAGGAATTCCCACCCAACTCCCATGCAACAATCAACGAAATGGAAAGTGAACCCCCAGCATGGCTCATTTCCTGGGTTAAATTGCATGCACCTGGGTCAACACATGTCGCCCATGAATTTGCATGCGTTCCATCAGCATGCGTTCCTCCCCAGGAAATTAGGACAAAACATAGATTTCACATGGCTTTTGGAATAATATTAAAATATTGTTCCCAAGGACTTAAGCCCCTAGGCTCAACACTTAGCCTCTCTTTCCAACCTTCCAGCCCCCAATCCCTTACCCATTCTATGGAATCTTAGTCCCCCATCACTCATTCATCGTGGTCGGTCTGCACGCAGCGGTGTTTATATTTTTTATTAATGTTCTGCATGATTACATATACAAAAGCAGGCTCTCAACCTTAACACTTAGGCTCCCTGGCCTAATAACTCATAACCCCATCATATTATATAAACTTATCTCACTAGCCTATAAATAATTACAATTCATATTGGAATCGGGGCAAGTCCTTGGGGTATTACAATCCCCTCCCCTTATTTTTGCACTGTCCTTAGTGCAACTTTCACACAGCATCAATAAGATTTCCAAAATCTTCAAAAATATGCTGGTATTATGCTTGCATAGCGTCCTCATGCTCCCATGTCATGTCCTCAGGACCATACCAGGTCTACTAGACCTTTACAAGCTCAATAGCTCAATTCCGGAGTTGTTTTATTTTCCTGTCCAATATGCGCACAGGATGCACTTGCAGGACACCTTGTTGCTCCACCTGAATCACATTCCAATCGATTACATGATTAGCATCAGGTATTTATATTTCTTAAGTAATGAAATATGAGACACAATATGTATAGTCATGGATGCGGTAACGAAATCATATATGCAATGTATATATATGTATATACAGACAATTTTAATAACATTATAATTGTATACAACATACACAGCATACAATAAATAGAGAATTGTACTTATATTTTGATTGAGAAGACCTTCCACCCCTGAGCAAGGCTATGACTCCATCGGGGCAATGGCTTCCCAAGATAGCCATGGTCCACAATCCTTATCCACAGGGTCTAGGCCAAGGTACCAGACCTCAGTAGCACTCCAACCATTCAAACCTCAGCAGCACTCCAACCAAGGATCTCTCATTCCCCACATGCATGTCCCACTCAGGAGTATACACCTTCACAAGCACATTCCATCGGTGCTACACCTCCCTTTCATTGGGCTTCAGCAACAGACCAGACCGGAAGTCTTAGAGCACCGTGGCTCGAGGAGTTCCAACTACCCTCAAAGGTTTCCAAGCAACATCTTCCCGAGATACTCTTTTTAGTCAACATTTTAAATTTTATCAACATCATCTCATCTACATCAACCACATGTAGTTATCATGAGATAACATAAAAGAATTCATTTAGGAACTCCAATTAGTTCGAAAGGAAATTCAACTTTTATCCCCAAAACATGACATTCTATTTCATGATTCATCTTGGTTGTTTTCATATTATGAATGCAGCCATCCTTGTGATTTTCCACAGGCACCAAACTGCATACAATTTTCCTGCAAGACTTCATCTTGCATACTACCAACAAATTGTCAGTATTTTATGTACATCATAACTCAACATGTACAACATCTTATGCAATGATCTTAGAATTTCCTACACCTAGCAATTCAATCACAATTAACAAACAACTTGATCAAATAGAATGACTCGTCATTCTATGCATGTTCACAATAATATCTGTAAGTTCATTACTTCTTTCTTTCTAAACAAGAAAAATTCTTGTAGTCAATGCTCATGTGACTACTTGACTTGCAACTTTCCTGTTGCAATGTCTAACACCTCCCTGAAATGTCCTCAACTTCATGAGTTAACAACATTTCAGTTGTTAGTAACAAGTATTTCCATGCAATAATATATATGTGTGTACTTACAAAACACATTCAACCATTGCATTTAGTATACAATTATATCACTTACTATGCATGAATGCAATTCTCAATGCATTCTTATTCAGTGCACCCTGCATTGAATTACATAATGCTCTTTATCTCAGTCATGTATCTCATCATCCATAAGTTGGAATCCTGGCCAATGTGTTGACACATTCTCCACACACTTCCTATTGTCTTCCCAATTAATTGGATGCCTTCCTTTTCGACCCGAACACTACACCAAGAATATAATTCTGTGGTGATCATTAGTGTTAGCAAAAAGGATGCAGCCCAAGTTTTATTTAAAAGTAGGAATCTTTTAGTACCTGTGTGGCTCATAACCTTTCCATATCCATACCTTGCCATATCCAACCAGGTCTTGGTCTCATACATGACTAGCTTACTGGAATTTATTCCTATAACCAGTTTTTATCTTTAATTCTTTGGTTATTACCCCATAACCAAATAAACATGGCATTCTACTATGTCAGTGTGCTCATTCAGAAGCTAAAAATGTTTGAATTAATACAGGCCTCCAACCTTTACCACATCCAATGGTATGCATTCAGTAATATAATCATGTCATTTTATAAAATGACTCTGGATGAGGAAATTCTTACCAAATTTTTCTTTCAACAATTATGCAAAAATAGTAATAAAACTCATACTTTCATGACTGTCATTAATAAATTTTATACTATCTAAAATTCTGATAGAAGTAGAAGCTTCCATGCTTCTTTTATCAAATTTATAACCAACACTTCATCTCTCTGTTGCTTCCTTCCTTATGCAACAACATCACCAACAACACTTGCAAACATGCAAGCATTCTTTCCTTTGGCTGACCAAATCAATTCATAACATACTTGCTGCCACAAAAATTGCAACAACTTCTTTCTCCCTATAAAATTTTTCTTTGTTGATCCCATAAGTCTACAATTTTTCCCGAATTCCTGAATCTTCTTGTGCTCTCCACTGTAATCACTGTGCATGATTATTCTTGCCCTGAGCACTTTCGATGCAGTTCCCCCACCTCAGCGGGGTATGTTGAACGCCTGGTCAATGGATCTTCAACTCTCAGAGATGGAGCATCTCTTTGGGTCCCTACTAGAACCTCCACGAAAAAAAAACCATAGGCCTTGCACGAAACCTTACCCACATGAACTAGCGGTGGGCGCAAGATTCCTCTACGTGACCACTGGCTATGGCCATGTGCCTATCCAAAAGGCGTTTTGGGATTTCGTGTACCGGGCATTTCGATATGAGTCACCCTCGACTCTCTCTATCCCCAAAATCCAAAATAAGAGTCTAGCACATGCTAGCTCTTCTCTTAACTTCCACCGG
>JASDQU010204356.1:11940-30733 GCA_032191745.1 Picea mariana
AATGTGAGGCTACTACCTCTGTTTTGCAAGCTGCAATTTGCTGAGAGCACCAACTCTCTATTTTCTCTAGCACCTACTAGAAGGAAGCACCAACTCCCTGGTTTCTTTAGCACCCACTAGAAGGAAGCAACAAATCCCTAAGTGTTCCAGCACCAACTGGATGGAAGCACCAACTTCCAGTCACATAGGCACCAACCTGTATAATAGAGAACAATTGTTCTTCCTTGCACCACTCTACCACCCTGGTTTCTCTGGCTGCAACTAGATGGAAGCTACAACTCCCTGTGTTCAAGCACCCACTTGAACCTCTGAGGACAACAGTCCTCCCTAGAACCTCCCAACCACCCTTATTACAAATAAATGATTGAATAACCAACAACACAGATAAATCAATTCTTACCACTTCTTCTTTGTTCTGTAAATCTGCTCTTCTTCTAAATGTTCTGCAATTCTTCTCTTCCTCTGTCTGTTCTGTAATTCTTCTCTGCTTCAAGCTGTTATGAAATTATGCTCTTGCTTCTATCTATACCTCATCTGTTACTCATCTCTGAGTTTGATCTCACACTGCGCATATTGTCGATATCACACTGCGCATACTGTAATTTTCCCTTTATTACAGTTCAACTCATTTTTCCATTTAGAACAACCAACCACACACAGTCACTACGTGTTCCTTTTATTCACTACAACCCCTTCAGTTACCCCTCAAATCCCTAGAACAATGCTTCAGCAACTGAAATGCCAACCATCCAAGAACCATGATTTTGGTTCTGCTAACTGAATCGTAACTGAACAATTAATCATGAAGAGCAACAATAACCCTTCAATCATATTCCTGATTAACCTGCACCATTGGATTAAATCCACAGATTGTGTTTATTTTGCCATTTCGCATTTCGGCATTTCGGCATTCCTGTGGTGAAGTGTTTCAACACTCCAACTCCCGGTATCCGAAACCTACACCAAAAGGTATTTTTCGCATTTTGGCATTTCGCGATTTTGCATGTCGTGAATTCCTATTATGAGGCATCTCGACTCTCCAAGTTGCGATCTCCGAAATGGAGATTAGCTTCGTGCTAGCTCCTCCCTTGAGCCTTCGTCGATGTGACCATAGGTTATGACCAGGAGCCAACTCTGAACACGCATTTCGCATTTCGTGTTTTAGGGATTCTGTGAAGATTCGTGTCGACTCTCCATGTCCCAAACTCCGAAACGGAGCTTGTCCTTTCAAGCTCTTCTCTACAGCTCTTTGACGATGTGACCACCGACAGTGACCAAGCGCTTATCCATAAAGCGCTTTCTCAATTTTTCATTTCGACATTCCTATAATGAAGGGTCTCGACACTCCAAGTCACAAACCCCGAAATGATCTGAAGGTATTTCGGCGTTTCACATTTCGCAACTTCGGGACTCTTGTGATGAAGAGTCTCGACTCTTGACTCCTCCAACTCCCGGTATTCGAAACTCCGAAATGGCGTTATTTCCTGGTCTGCAAAACTCTTTGTTGATGTGCCTGTTTTGAGATTTTGATGTTTCACATTTCGCGACTTCAGGACTCCTGTAATGAAGAGTCTTGACTCTTGACTCCTCCAACTCCCAGTATTTGAAACTCTGAAATGGATTTTAGCTTCTGATACCCGAAATGGAGTTTAGCTTCTGATCTTTCCATGTGATCATCGTTGTGTTGTTGGTCGTGATATTTTCCATCAATGACAAACATGCATACTCTGCCTCTATCTAAAAACATGCCAACAATCTCCCCCTTTGGCATTGATGGAAACCCCTTGAAGAACATCCAATTATACCATTGTAGCATCTTTGAAATTACCATACTTTCTCCCCCTTTGACATCAATGTCAAAGAAGAGACACACTCCCCCTGAGTTGTTGTAGTACATACTCCCCCTATCAACTATGAGCATCTTAGAAATACAACAGATATTTAATAAGTACTCCCCATGACCAAGTGAACAAATTAGATTAAAGAAGTTATAACCCCCAACTTTTGACGAAGATATCCAAAAGGGGTCGCTGCTAACAGTTTAGTAAAGATATCAGCGATCTGTTCTATGGAAGGAATATAATTCAGCTGAGAAATTGTGTTTGTAATTTTTTCTCTGAGAAAATGGTATTTTATTGGGATATGCTTAGTCTTGTAATGAAGAATAGGATTCTTGGAGACATTAATGGCACTAGTGTTATCACAATGAATTGTAATTGGATCAGTATAATTTACCTTCGAATCTGTAAGAGTTTGAATCATCCATAAAATATGAGTGCAGCAAGTAGCAGCAGCAATGTACTCTGCCTCTATAGTTGATAAGGAAATAGATCTCTGCTTCTTACTAATCAATGCTACCAACGAGTCACCTAGGAAGAATGCACCTCCACTGGTGCTCTTTCTCTCATCCACACAATTTTCCCAATCTGCATCTGAATAAGCAGTTAACTGGAAATTCTGATTTCTTGGATACCACAGACCATAAGTCATTGTTCCCTTCAAGTATTTGAATATCCTTGTGACAGCTACCAAATGAATTTGTTTAGGAGCAGACTGATAATGACCTACCATTCCAATAGCTTGCATTATATCAGACGGGATGTTGTGATGTACAGAAGACTGCCTATCATAGAGTGATATAACCTTTGATCAACATCCAGTGAAATATCATCTTTACTGAGCTTGCAGCCAACCACCATAGGTGTGCTAATAGGAGAGGAATCCTCCATCTGAAATTTCTTTAACATCTCTTTCAAATATTTTTCTTGAGAGATAAATATTCCTGCAGAACTCTGATTTACTTGTAAACCAAGAAAATATGACAGTTTTCCTATCATGGACATCTCAAATTCTGTTTGCATAGAGTTAGCAAACCACTAGACAGATGATTCATTAGTACAGCCAAAAATAATATCATCTACATAAACCAAAACAACTTAGTAAATTATCATCTTCAGACTTAATGTAGATATTGTTGTCAACAGTACCTTTCTTGAACCCTTTGTCTTGTAAAAATTTGTCCAGTCTATAATACCAAGCTCGTGGTTCTTGTTTAAGTCCATATAAGGCCTTCTTCAGCTTGCAAACATAATTAGGATTATATGTCAATGAGAATCCTTCAGGTTGCTCCATATATACTTCTTCCTCTAGATCACCATTAAGAAAAGTTGACTTAACATCCATCTGATACACTTTAAAGTTCTTATGGCATGAATATGCAAGGAACATTCTGATGGCCTCCAATATTGCCACTAGTGCAAAAGTTTCATCAAAGTCCTGACCTTCAACTTGTGAATACCCTTTACAGACCAATCTGGATTTATTTCTAACAACTTGTCCTTTTTCATTCATTTTATTTTTGAACACCCATTTGGAACCTATTACATTCTTATCTTTAGGTCTAGGGACAAGCTCCCAAGTATTGTTCTTCTCAATCTGATCAAGCTCTTCATTCATTGCTCTAATCCAATCATCATGTTGGCTGGCTTCATCAAAATTTTTAGGTTCAGTCATAGATAAAAAGGCAACATGAGATTGTTCTGAGTCTTTAATCAATTTCCTTTTTGTCTGAACTCATTTATTTATATCTCCAATTATCTGATTTTCAGGATGATTCTTTCTAATAATTTTGAGAGGTGATTTTGCTTCTTTCTGTTGATTTGTGTCAGCCTGAGTATTTGTATCTTCATCTGATTCAAATTCTTCCCTTTCTGATCCTTGGACCTATTCATCTTCATCTTCAACTATATCTTAGGTTATGGATTCAACACTGCTTACATTTCTGACCGAGATTTCTTCATTAACTTTTATGTCTATACAATCAACCAATTTATGCAGTCTCTTATTGTAACATCTGCACCCTTTACTGTTTGTAGCATAACCCAAGAAGATACCTTCATCAGCCTCGTCATCATATTTGACAATATTTTCATCATTGTTCTTGATATAACATTTACTCCCAAAGACTTTAAAATGCTTGATTGAAGCTGGTCTTCCAAACCATAGTTCATAAGGAGTCTTGTCACTGTGTGGCTTGAGATGAGCTTTGTTAAGGATATGAATAGTTGTATGAATTGCTTCTACCCAATATGTCTAAGGTATGTTCCTTTCATTCGTCGTTGATCATGCCATTTGTTGTACTGATCGATTATGCCTCTCAACAACTCCATTTTGTTGTGGAGTCATTGGAATTATGTACTCTCTTTTGATCCCATATTTATCACAGAACTCTTTGAAGTTCCATGAACTAAACTCTCCTCCTCTATCAGACCTTACTACCTTTAATATTTTTCATGTTTGATTCTCGGTCAGAGCCTGAAACACTTTGAATTTTTCAAATGCTTTAGATTTTTCCTTCAAAAAGGCAACCGATGTTAGTCTAGAATAATCATCACTAATCAACATAAAATAATTTTCTTTTCTAGTACCTTCTTTCCTTGATGGTCCACATAAATCCATATGTACTAATGGGAGAGGTTTTTCTATTGAAGGAAAGTTTTTATATTTGAACTGAGTGCGAGTAAGCTTTTCTATCTGGCAGGGTTTACAAACAGAGTCGTATGGCTTTGATATCTTCGGAAGATATTTTACTGCCCCATTTTTTCTGAGCTTGATTATGTGATCAAAATTTAGGTGTCCAAGTCTTCTATGCCACAACCAAATTTCATCATACTTTCTTAAGTGGCATTCTTTTTTTTCTTCTTTTAACACATGGACATTGTTTTCTGTTCTTATCCCTTTTGCAACTAGCTGTCCTAAATTCACATTTTTTATTCTACAGTCTTTAGAGGTAGAAATGACTTCACATCCTCAGTCACAGACTTGACTGACACTAAGAAGATTATGTTTCAGACCTTCTACAAACAACACATCTTGAGATTTCCCTTTGCCATTACTCAAACTTACCATTCCTTTACCTTTTATTTTTATTGGTGCATCATTTCCAAAAGTTACATTCCCTGATTTGTTTTCACTTAGAGTTAGAAACTTACTTTTGTCTTCAGTCATATGTTTGGAACATCCACTGTCAATATACCAGGGATTCTTTTGTCTTTGGGCTGATAACACTAATCCGCACTGGTCATCTTCTTTCTTCTTCCAAACCTTGAAATTTTCAGCAGCAGGATTCAGATCTAGCTTATAGTTTCTTAAGTGACAGTATGCAGCTTTATGTCCATAATTATGGCAGTTGTAACATTCTAGTTCACTGAATAACATATCATAACGATTGTTATGCTCATAATTGTTTTTGTGTTTCACCTGTGTCCTTCTCCTAGTCATCACATGATTTATAGTCTGTGATTGTTTGTTGCTTGGTTGTCTCAATCTTTGTGGTGGCAGATAATTATTCCTTGAAAAACTTGATTGTTCATATCTAAATCTTAAAGAACAGTTTATAGCTTTGTGACCAAAATTAGAGCAGAAAAAAAATAACCATAGAAAAAGCCTTTGTACCTTGAAAAAGTTTGTCTTCTTTGAGGAGGTCGATTTCTTTCATGCTGGTAATCTCTCTGATCTACAGATTCGGTTCTGGTACTTTTTCTTTCATTCCTTCTTGGTGATTGATTTTCTTTCTTTGTTTCTGCAAAGTGACTGTTGTCAATGTTTGAGGATTTGACAAACTTGATAGGTTCTGTATTACTTGGATTATCACTACTTGACCCTTCTTCATACCCCAATCCAACTTTCAACTTTGGGTTTCTTTGCTGATTTAGAATGAAGGTTAATCCATCTGAGGCTTTAATACTTGGAAGATTTTGGTGATACAATCCCTTAAACTTCTCCATTTCTTTTCTGTTTTTTACTATCTCTTCTTCTAAGGCTTCACACCTTGCTTTCTTCTCTTATAACTGTTGTTTCAGAATGTCTTCTATTTTCTTTGCCTCTTCTAACTCCACTTTTAGTAGAGCAAAGTCTTCATCATGTTTTTTGTCATTCATTTTAAACTGCATCAACAACCATTTTTGTTTTCTCTTCTTACATTTGAGTCTGTCAATTTCTTCCAAGGCACTGATTATTCACCTTCCATATCCACCATAGCTTCTTCATCATCCATTTCACCTTCTGTGAGTTTATCATCAAGATCTCCCATATCCATAAGAATAAAGTCATTCACTTTGTCTTCACAGGATGAATCACTATCTATGCCTTCTGAGGAGTCATCATTGTTTGCACACAAACTTTTCTTTTTACTATATTTCTTAAATTTGTAATTATTTTCATCATCAGAGTTCTGGTATTTTTTATCCTTTTTCTTGTGGGGACACTTAGATGCAAAATGGCCTATTTTACCACAGTTAAAGCATTTAAAGGGAAACTTGCCTTAATATTTTCCTGATCCTCTCTTTAATCTTCTCACAAATTTTGCTTCAATATCATCTAGTTATGAATCAGTATTCTTATATGCTTTAAAAGAAGCCTCTCTAGTAATGGATTTATCTTTGCTAATTCTCATTTCATATGCACTTAAAGTTCCTAGAAGTTGATCAATGGACAGAGTTTTAAGATCATTTAGTTCTTCTATTGCAAAGACTTTTGGATTAAATTTATCAAGCAGAGATCTTAAAATCTTCTAAACTAAGAGTGATTCTTCAAACTTCACCAAGACCCTTCATGGCATTCGCAAGTTCTTCAACTCTTAAAAAATACTTGCTAACTGTTTCATCTTCATTCATCTTTAGTTGTCCAAATTTCAATCTATATGTTTGAAGTTTGGCATCTTTTACTTTCTCATTTCCTTCATAGTTGCTAATAATTTTATCCCACATTTCTTTGGCATTTTGAAGATGCATCACCTTTACAAACTTGACTTTTGTGAGTCCATTCAAGATCGCATTCATTCCCTTAGAATTAAAGATAAATTCTAACTGATCATCCTTGGAAGCTAGCACAACAGGCTTTATGTATCCAGTCTCTACTACATCCCAAACATCAGCACCTAAGGCCATTAGGTATGTTCTCATTCTAACCTTCCAAAAGTAAAAATTTGTTCCATCAAACAGAGGAGGCTTACTGGATGAAGTCCCTTCATTACTTGTCATGTTTAAGCTTACAGATATACCTTTAAATAAAAGGAACCCGCTCTGATAGCAATTGTTGAAATTACTAAGACAACTGAGAGGGGGGGTGAATCAATTGTTACTGTGCTTAAACAATTTTAATTCAATTAAACCATTTTTAATCTTTCTCCAAGTGACCGTCAATATTATACAACATATGGACAACATAAATAATGAGCATCACTCACACATAAGATATACACAGAGATAGATTTTCACAAGGAAACCCATAAAGGGAGAAAACCTCTTCTTCTTCGAAATGATAGGCAGTCTTTTAAGTTTTGTACATCATCTATAATTGAGCACCAACTCAATGTGATGCTACTACCTCTGTTTTGCAAGCTGCAACTTGCTGAGAGCACCAACTCTCTATTTTCTCTAGCACCTACTAGAAGGAAGCACCAACTCCCTGGTTTCTCTAGCACCCACTAGAAGGAAGCAACAACTCCCTAAGTGTTCCAGCACTAACTGTATGGAAGCACCAACTTCCAATCACACAAGCACCAACCTGTATAACAGAGAACAAATGTTCTCCCTTGCACCACCATGCCACCCTGGTTTCTCTGGCTGCAACCAGATGGAAGATACAACTCCCTGTGTTCAAGCACCCACTTGAACCTCTAAGGACAACAATCCTCCCTAGCACCTCCCAACCACCCTTATTACAAATAAATGATTGAATAACCAACAACACAGATAAATCGATTCTTACCACTTCTTCTTTGTTCTGTAAATCTGCTATGCTTCTAATTGTTCTGCAATTCTTCTCTTCCTCTGTCTGTTCTGCAATTCTACTCTGCTTCAAGTTGTTCTACAATTCTTCTCTTACTTTTGTCTATACCTCATCTATTACTCATCTTTGAGTTTTATCTCACACTTTGCATATTGTCAGTCTCACACTGCGCATACTGTAATTTTCCCTTTCTTACAGTTCAACTCATTTTTCCATTCAGAACAACCAACCACACACAGTCACTACGTGTTCCTTTTATTCACTACAACCCCTTCAGTTACCCCTCAAATCCCTAGAACAACACTTCAGCAACTGAAACGCCAACCATCCAAGAACCATGATTCAGTTCTGCTAACTGAATCATAACTGAACAATTAATCATGAAGAGCAACAATAACCCTTCGATCATATTCCTGATTAACCTGCACCGTTGGATTAACTCCGCAGGTTGCATTTATTTTTCCATTTTTCATTTCGGCATTTCGGCATTCCTGTGGTGAAGTGTTTCGACACTCCAACTCCAGGTATCCGAAACTACACCAAAAGGTGTTTTTCACATTTCGGCATTTCGCGATTTCGCATGTCGCGAATTCCTGTTGCGAGGCATCTCAACTCTCCAAGTCTTGATCTCCAAAATGGAGATTATCTTTGTGCTATCTCCTCCCTTGATCCTTCGTCGATGTGACCATAGGTTATGACCAGGGGCCAATTTTGAACATGCATTTCGCGTTTCAGGGATTTTGTGAAGAGTCGTCTCGACTCTCCATGTCCCAAACTCTGAAATGGAGCTTGTCTCTTCAAGCTCTTCTCTACAGCTCTTCGACGATGTGACCACTAGCAGTGAACAAGCGCTTATCCATAAAGAGCTTTCACAATTTCGCATTTTGACATTCCTATGATGAAGGGTCTCGACACTCCAAGTCACAAACCCCAAAATAATCTGAAGGTATTTCGGCGTTTCGCATTTCGCAACTTCGGGACTCCTGTGATGAAGAGTCTCGACTCTCGACTCCTCCAACTCCCGGTATCCGAAACTCTGAAATGGCTTTATTTCTCGGTCTGCAAAACTCTGTGTTGATGTGTCTGTTTCAGGATTTCGGCGTTTCGCATTTTGCGACTTTAGGACTCCTGTGATGAAGAGTCTCAACTCTTGACTCCTCCAACTCTCGGTATCCGAAACTCTGAAATGGATTTTAGCTTCTAATCTTGCCATGTGATCATCGTTGTGCTATTGGTCATGATCTTTGCCATCAATGACAAACGCGCATACTCTGCCTCTGTCTGAAAACATGCCAACACACATACCACCAGAAATGGAATGACATGTATTTTCCATATAGAGTAGTATTACCTTCAAATATATCAAAACTCATACCAGTATTCATCAAACAAGTGTGGGTCCATTATCCAAACCTAGGTTCTCCAACTTCTCATGGCCATAACTCTCTAACCGTGAGGAGATATGTGACATTCCACATACTACTGGAAATGGAATGGCATGTAATATCCATATAGAATAGTATTACCTTCAAATATATTAAAACTCATACCATTATACATGAAACAACCCTGGGTCCATTACCCAAACCTTTGTGCTACCGAAATTCACTACCAAAATTTCTCCAAGGGTTGACATCAATCTAAAATATCACTCTCCAATGGTTGACAACAATCCATACCAACTATCCATCAACCTAAGCCAATTGTCTGACAGTTTACTATTTAAACCAAACACATTGCTTTCACTTGAAGTGTGCAGTAGACGATCCAACAACAAGGAAAAATTTGTTTCTTTGTGGGTTATTCTTTCTTTATCCAATCGGATGGGTTGCCGAAGATTAAAATTAATGGGTGACTCTAAACTTGTTATTGAATTGGATAACAATAAGATTCAAGTAGATAATTTAGAACTAGGGCCCATAAAAAGAGCACATGGAGAGATAAAAAGAACTTTTGAATGGATATCATTTTCTCACATCAGTCGTGAAATGAATGTGCTAGCAGACGAGATTTCAAAGAAAGAACTCCTCCTTCATGAAGGGACCCATGTTGAAGAAGAATCTAATGAAGGAGTTCTACTCTCAGACATGGAAGTCTGGTACCCTTAGTCATTGTTTTCTTTTTTTTTTTTTGCTCTTGTTTGATTATGATTTTGCGAACATGTGTTCTAGTTGATGTATAAGCTTCTCAGTGGGATCTAAATAAAAAGAAAGAAGTCAAGAATGTATGAGAAATGGAATTTTGTCATTTTTAGTTGTGAATATTAGGTGGTTAGAATTTCCTTTTGAAGGAAGGAAGGATATTGGGACAACTCTCCTACCCAAGCCTGTAGCGCTTTGTAACATGTATATTGCTCTATAAATATAATGATTTTTTCCTTGGGAAAAAATAATATAACATACTAATTAATGAAATTGAAACTTGACAATCTATACATATCATTCATCCATTTTACAATTTCAGCATAAATAAATTGTGATTTTTTATCTCTAACAATTAATTATCACTAGTAAATACGTTCTTAAATTTTAAAAACATATGAGAATTCAAATTCCAAAGGTTTCTCCAGTGATTTAACATTTCGTCATATTTTCCAATATATTCTTTTTTTTCGACCATGACTGAAATTTGATGTGTTGCATTTTCGTCCATGCCTGAAATTTGATGTGTTGTGGAATTTGATGTTCCATCATAATTTCTAATATATTATTTTTGTTAATATATTATTATTTCTAATATCTTAATACTTGTATTCAACATTGGAATTTGACATCTTGTGGAACTATTTTTTTTTAACACACACTTAGAAATTTTATATTATGAAAAGAGGTTGAAGCCAAGGCTTGCAGCAAAGATGTACAAAATAGGTTGCATGCCATAGTGTTTTTGTTCATAGTTCCTAATATATTCCTCTAGTTTCAATGAGTACAAAATTAGACAAAACTTATCACAGAGTCCAAAAAACACAAACTTCTGAGGTGTTGAAAATAAACTAAAAATAATATGACTTGCTAGAAATTTAGAGATGAAGGATAACTTCCAAAACCATGTTTTCCTTGTCCTTATTCTATTCGAATATAATAGGCTGGTGGAGATTATTTTGTTGCGAGATGACTTGAAAATATAGGGCCAATTTTAATTGAGTCCAAGAATAAGTTAAAGGGGAGCCTTCTTGTTGCCCTGTTGAGACCACATTCCAAAGTTCACAGGATGTTCTAGAAGTTGGAGATACAAGTAGGTTGAAACATTATCCCACTACAATGCTTGATAACCAACATCATACATTCAATAACGAAGGTGGGTAATAAGTGATGCATTCGTTGGGGGTGGGCTAGTCTAATACACCTTTTCCTTGTAATGTGTGTGTTGTTATCCAAACCTCATGTCGATTGCCAACATAATGGATGATATGAACTATGGTATCAGATATTCACACTTTCAATTATTAATATATAACACCCCCCATTTTCCCTAGTGCTAAAATTGGATTTGTGATCTGCCACCGCATTATGGTATCACAAAATATGAAACCATTTGAATGCAACAAAACTTTTACAGATGTGTCAAATCATTGCTAGATGTATGTCCAAGGGGGACGTGTTCGAGGTCATATGTTTTATCATTAGGTCAGAGTCCCCCAAACTATTAGTTTTCAGATCTACTGAGAGGATACCAATTTGAGCCCTTATAACAGAGCATATGCTTCTGCCTTGTTGTTATTCATTGTTCCAAGACTCCATTCAAAGGTGTGAGCTATTGTCCCCCTAGGGATATAAATTCCCCCTCTCATACCTGCCTCCCTAGGGTTCCCTTTCAAAGTTCCATTAAAAAGAGAAGAAATGAATTCCATTTGATCCTCTGATTCTCAAAGTCCCGAGAAGTCATATGAAGTTGCCAACTTAATATGTGGAATTTTACCCCCATCCCAAAGAGAAATAAATTGAATTACTTCCACCATTCTTCTTCATTGATTCCTATCTCATGTGAGACTATAGCTTGCACTTCTTTGACACAAAGACGTTCAACTAGTAGTATTTTTGCTTGTATGACTACTTGTTTAGGAGATTGCAAAAGGTTTTGGAAAATGGCTTTATTCTGAAATAGCCAAACCTTCCAATAGACATATTTGGGACATTAAAGGAATATTTCTCCAAAAATTGGCTTCCTAAGGAAATTATAAAATAAAAGCAATGTATGCCACATTACATTGTTGTGTAAGTTGGGCTAATCTGAAATTATGAAATTGAGAGTAAAAAATAATAATGAAAAGTTTAAATTATTATCCGGACAAAGAAATGATAATAAATAGAATATAATAAATAATTAATAATGAAAATACAATACAATATATAATAATAATATAATATATTATTATTAATATATGGTCTCCCCGAATGGGGTGTTAAATGATAGGATGTCGAGTGTACGGGTGGTAGACCTGACCACCACCCAACTTGACATGACCATGAATGTGGAAAATGGCATGCGCAAAGGTGAGGTGGGTGTTTTCGAAGGTTTTGGAAGGAGGGGGGGAATATTAATCCCCATACCCACAATCTACGAAATGAATAATCAAGGTCGCCCACAAGGTCGTAGGTACAGGGCAGTGTTTCCCATTTTTATGTTCCACAGTGAGAAGGAAATGGAGCATAGGCTCAAGGAGTATGCAAGCATCATGGCCAAGGAAGGCAGTGTTCTAGCTATCATGGCTAGAGGAGGGATGGGTAATCTCCAGGAGGAATATCAAGGGTATTCCAAGCAGCCTGAATGGGAGAAGCGAGAGACCAATGGAAGGCACCATGGAGTTAACTCATTTTGGATATAAGCCCCTAGTTTGAGCATAATTCGGGTCAGAGAGGAAAGCGATTTCAGTGTTTGGGTTCAGGAGGGTTCAATGTGTCTAGGTTCTTTGGGTTTGGGTTCAGAAGATCGACTCGGTTGTATTGGACTAAGAACTCGGCTCTGTTGTCTCGACATGGGATCTCTTCTTTGTAAAGGATGATTGGAATCGTTGGGACTAGTCTTTTCTACTAGTAGAGGGAGAGGGTTTGGGGACGAGGGTCTATGGTCATAGGTCAGTAGAAGGAGGGTTCGTGGAAGGAGGGTCCGTGGAAGGAGCTTACGATTGTGTACAATTGTGTATATTTTCAAATTTCATCATAATATGCATGAGATTTATGGATAAACATTGTGTAGGAAGTTTTAAAACGTCCAACATTTCGAGTGGACACTCCACCCATCATCAAGGACTTGAAGCTATAAGATGTTTGAATAGAGTGGTAATGAATAGTATTTAACAGAGAAGATTAGAATATCACCGTTGAGGAGAAAGAAGGAAAATTAGTAAAATAATGAAGAAGCCATTATGTTTAAAAACTTTATTAAGAATAAGATATTTAAATTAAGATATTAAAATAATGTATTAGAATAATATGACCATTGAGGTGAAAATAAGAATACAATGCAGAAAATTAATAATGGAGCTTCATTTTGAGCGAGGAGATTTTTATTATCTTTTTGTGTCATATTCCTATTTTCACCAAAATGATCATATTATTCTAATAAATTATTTTAATATCCTAATTTAAATATCTTATTCTTAATAATGTTTTTAAACATAATGAATTCTTCATTATTTTACTAATTTTCCTTCCTTATTCTCAATGGTAATATTTTAATCTTCTCTTTCAAACATTATTCATTACCACTCTATTCAAACATCTTATAGCTTCAAGTCCCTGATAATGGGTGGAGTGTCCACTCAAAACATTGGTCGTTTCAAAAAATTTTACATAGTGTTTATCCAAGAAGGAACTTATTCCAATACCAATATGGTTAAGGGAGGGAGAAAAAGAGACAAGGAGTGGGAGGACAAAGGAAAGTGAGTGGTAAAAGAGGCTCCATCCTTGTTTATCTAAAATACGGTCTTACGGTATTTAAGTCAACCTCACGAGGATAAATCCCCCCACATTTTTTAAGAGGTGGCATTCATCTATTTTAAATAATATACAAGAATTGAAAATGCATGAGAGAGGACCGGACCTTATTCTTGAAATACATATTCACATGCAAAGAATACCTGAGATGGACCAGGTATCTTACAGAAAGAAAATAATTACACTATATTACAATATTTGTAAACCAGAAGAGTATACATTATCATAAGATGACATTTCCATCACAACTTTCATCAAAGTAGAACACAATATTCAACACAAGGAAATGAAATTATGGACAACATATAATAGAGAACTCTAAATGATCATTCCACTAAATTCAATAAATATTTTGATAGACACACATTTCAAATCTCATGCTTAAAAAATAAATTCTTGAGAAATCATTAATGTTATGTCCTGAATTAGTTCTCTCGAAACCTTAAAAAATAATAGATGTCTTAATAAAATAAGCAATAGTTTATGGGGTTACAAATAAAATAAATTGCATTTTTCCTTCAAAGAGGACTGGGATGGGACTCCTACAGACCATAAAATTAAAGAGATACATGGAAGACAAAAGAAATCACTCAAGGGTCAACCTTAAGTTTCACGGGTTGTTGGGAACAGAAAAGGAAAAATGACAATTGACTAAAGAAGAAAAATGGTGAGGGAAAGAACAAGGTGACTACTTGATTAACTGTGATGGAATTTATGAACCCTCACATTGATTTCTAAGGTGTAGTTTGTTCATTGATGTTGTTGTGTTGGAGGTGGAATCATTGTTGTAACTTCTTCTTGTTGATCTGTCTCAGTTATCTTAACTAATGCTTTTGTTAACCAGTGTTCTATATACTCCCTCATCGGAGAAACCATTATTTCATGATTGGTATTTATTTCAACTAATTCATTCTCCAATTATATTAAATCAATGCTTAATTTGTGCAATGTGTCCTCAATATCATCATTTTTATTTATATATCTGACAAACCACCTTTCTACTTCTTCTTCAAAGAATTCAACTGAGTCACTAAACTCATTAGCCCATGCAAATTTTAATGCTTCTAGTTGTTATAATAGTTGCTCCTTAGACAAAATTATGGTATCCATTAATAAATTAGGGCCATCTAATTCTTTGGTAAGATCAACAAGTTTCAGAAATGTGTCACTCTTCTTAATTTTTACAGCATGGCACTTAGACAACAATTCTCTTAAACATTTGATTATTTTAATCCAGCAAGCATTAATATGCTTCATTCAAATTTTGGAGGGAAGGTTGTGTTCTCTTTTGTGTGTATCACTTAGGATTGAAACATTTGTTGCAAATGTTCCCACTACTTCTTAATAAAACCCTTCATCATTCTCTAAGTATTTTTTGAGACATTCCTTAAAGTGATTAACCCGTGCTAATTCCTAGATTTCAAGGATTAAATCTATTCTCTTCTCGATACCATCTCCAACATATTTTCTTATAGCCATCAAAAAACTAGGTGACCCCTTTAATTTGGAACTAATTTCCGGTACATCTTCAAGGGTAAGTACTGGTTGAATTGTAGTTATAGGTTCGACAAATAATGGTTTTGGAATTAGAGATTTCTCTAATTCCCTTATTCTTTCTTTTAAAAATGAATTTTCTTGTTCAATGTCAAAAATAGATGTCTTCAATGCTTCCTCGGTTGCATTGTGAAATTACATGATTTTTTAGGGTGGTACCCTAGGAAAATCGATTTATGATTTCCATTTCTCAGCAACTTTCTTATTTTTCATATTTACTTTTTTCTATTAACAGTCTCTTATAATTCTTATGGTAGGTCACATGGTGAAGTGTAAAAGACTCTTATTCAAATATTTATGGCTCTTAGGAAGGTATATCTTCAACAATCTCCCTATTTTCCATCAATCTCTTCTCTGACTAGCTAGGTTCTTCTATTACATCATCTACTTCCATGGCTCTGAAACTTTCTTCAATTTCAAGTACATCTTGTCCCGCTTTTTGAGTTTCTCTTTTTCTCTTAATGAAAGTGTGTACAACATGATATTTTTACAATTTTTTCTTTGTAGGATCTTTATCTCCATTGTCATCTGAATTTTCGACGAATCTCCTTCTTATTTCCATACCACTACTTCTAGGAAAAAAAATTTCAAAAGCACCTCTTTGTGAAATATTGGGTGAACTAGGGCTCTTATTGGTTGGCTCTCTTCCCTTCTGTCTATAGAACTCATTAGTGTTTGTTGGTTCTTCAATGTCATTCATGATTTCTTCAATATATTCCTCGGGGAGATTTTGATTATCTCCCCCTCCTTCAAATTGTTCAAACTTACCAAAATATGAAGAGTATCTGACTAGGGACATCTGTACAAAAAATAAGCTTCTAGAGTCAAAATCCTTGATGCATTGAGATTATTTTAAACCAAGTTGATCCAATTGACCAGCAAATTCATCTAATGGGAAATATGTTTGACAGATATTTCCCCAATGGAATAATTTTTTTCTTTCTTTTTTCATTGAAAAAGTGTGCCCAATATTTATACTATCTACACACCTCGATGAAAAAAATTCAATCAAACACATAGAAGGGTAAAAAGAAGGGTTTTCCCTCAAACCTAAACAGTCTGAAAAGACCAAAATCCTCCAAATTTTCAAAAATTCATTTCTCAATGAGAAAGGATATAGCCCCTAGTGACAACCTCGATGCAGTATGACCATGAGTCAGTTTTTTAAAAGCAGACATAAAACCATTTTAGGCTATGTAGAAATTGTATTGGGATTTATGTCCCCATAAAGTCAAGCACCAGACAAAAGTTGGTTCCATATTAAAATCAACATTCCTTTCCCTAGTCAAGTCTTCAGATATGTGACAGTAAGCAATAACATAGACCAAATAAGAAGTCTTGTAACATTTTTTGGTTTTTCTTAGGCCACCCAACTGAAATGATATTTCATTTGAAATGATTCGGAACCATTCAATCATGGCGTCTTCATGAACAAGAAAGTGGAGAATGTAAACAATGTATTTCAACACAGAGGACACGGACTCTAGTCAAATTATTCAGGAAGAAATCCAAGAAAACTCTTTGTATGGGTATTTCAGAGAACTTACCTCAACCTAAGCGGAATTATTGTCAATTCTCAGGTTGGTGAGATGATTCTCAAGGAGCTCTACTCCTTCTTGGTGTTCCTTGAGAAATTCATCTTCTTCCTCATTCTTAAACAACATAGTGGGGTTTGGAAGTCACAACATTCCCCTGAATACTGAGGGAGTCAAAGAGATTGGCAGTTTTCCTTGGATTTGAATAATTCTTCTTTTTGTGTCGAACTTATCTGTGCACCAAAGTATCAGATATTTGAAGTCTATCACCTTAGGTACACACCCAACCAATGTTATTCCTAAACTCCAAACCTTATTTACCTCCTTCTTTGTAGGGGGGAGAACCAAATACCACTTATATGCTTGTGACCACTGGAATTGATGATCTTATCATCTAAGAGTGTTGAGAGTGTCTATGTAATACAAATCCTTCATTTTACTTGACATGTCTTAACATTGATTTCCCTTTTACGAATAGGTGGCATTCATGTCGATATAACCTTTTGACAACATGGTGTTTTAATTCTTTATTACCATGTATTGCCTTGATTATCAATTGATATAGCTGTTATTTCAAAGTTGTATGTTTTCACAGTCATATTTTGAATTTATTACAAATGTTTTATGAAATCTCCGCCACTTAATAATGGTATTTAGGTTCACATAAGTGATGGTTGATGTCGTGGAGGGGAAGTAAATTCCATCGGGAATGGTGATGTGATGTCAAGAAAAATGAAGAATGGTTAAGTATGGAAGTGCAAAGTAGGAAATGGAAAGTGCAATATGATGAGTGTGGGATTGCAGGATGTGGGACTGCAGGCATGGAGAGTCAAAAAGATGACAAGGAGAGACTTTTGCATCTACAATAGTAAAATAACAGAGTACAAGAAAAAGTTGATTTTGTGGGTTGCGGAAGTGGATGAGTCATTTTGGAGGATGCGAGATTGCAGGTTGTGGGACACGGGCATTGGGAAAAAGGTAAATGGAATGGAAGGTAAAGGTAAGAAGTGCATTATACATGACGCGGAAATAGAAAGGGGTCATTCTGAGTGTTGCACATTTGTGGGCTGCGGGACATGAGCATTTGCAGGATAGGGGTGGATTGGTCTTCCGCAACACATAAAAATGACTAAGTGTTGAGACTGTGAAGTAAGAAAAAATGACTAAGTATAGACTTGTGGGTTTGTGGGTTTGCGGACCTGCAGAATTGATAGTATCTCGATCCACAACCCCCATTTCAAAGACAAAAATGACTAAGTAAAGAATATAAAAGGAACATATGAAGAAAAAAATAAGAATAAGGATGGATATGTATATGCCAATGGTGATCAATGAATTTATATCAACATTCAGCTCCAATTGTGGGATAATAACCCCCTGTGGGTTATTGAGAATCCAAAAAACCTTGTCCATTGGGAAAATGGAGTTGAAAAAAGAAAGGAATAAGGAAAAGGAGGAAATGAGATATGAAGAATATACAAAGGAGTACAGATAAAGGACTATAAATAGATTATGGGTTGGGGTTTAATAGAATATATGCTTAAGATACTGACCATTTGCAAGCAATGGTTGAATCGTTCCTTTCATATCCTTCAACAAATAAGAATTGTAACCAATGACCTTCTCGATTTGGTACAGACCAATCCAAAGAGCTTCAAACTTTGAATGAAAATATGGTTTTTCTTTTAGTTTATTCCACAATAGAACCAGTTGGTGTTTTTAAAAATCTCTTGAGGTATTTCTCTTGTCAAAATATATTTTGACCACTTTTTGTCTTTTGTTTATTGTCGTTATTTCATGTTCTTTTTATTCTTCGAGCTGCGAAAATTCATGATTTCTTCATAGGTGATTGTTATTATGTATCTTCATTGTTTATAGAAAGAACCAAGGCATTCAATTCCAAATGAAATGGTAACATTGCTTCTTTTTCATATACCAAGGTGTATGGGGAATGCCCAGTGTTATCTTTTGGAGTAA
>JASDQU010204358.1:0-11911 GCA_032191745.1 Picea mariana
CTTATAATAGGGCGACATTAATCGCTTCTTCAATAGAGGAACCATTGATCATCAATATGTCGGCCGAGGAATGCAAACAAGAAAGTCTAAGATGCGATTCTCACCATCCTGTTGATCTTAATGACAGAGATGATAATTCGCTTTTAGGTGCGTTGTGCAGTCTTAATTTCGTATTCAACAATAACGTTGGGATCTGGGCTTGCGGCAGTGAACAATATATGCCAGAGATTTGCTCGGTACATTTTCCTTCTCCGGTTTGGTTGAGAAGACTACTTCGAGATGTTGGAGAAGAACAAAGGAAAGTTGTGATAATCAAATGTGATAACCATAGCTCAAGTTGTAAAATAATCCAGTTTACCATTCAAAGACAAAACATGTTGATACTTAGTTTCATTTTGTTCGAGAAAAGATGCAGTCTAATGACATTGCTTTAATGTATTGTAATACTAGTGAAAATGTTGTTGATATTTTCACTAAGCCTCTTGGGAAGATAAAATTCGAACTGTTTAGGGAGATGTTAGGGGTGGATGTCAATCCTTTATCCATTAAAAGGGAGACTTAGAAATAATGGAGACTCGTCTAAACCGAATAATGGTCCCAGCTGTCTAATAGTTCCAACCATCTAAACCAAACGACATCATATATAATGTACTCTTCAATTGATTTAATAAAATGCAGTGCATGGCTTTACTTTGATGGCCTCTAGGTGTTACCTTGCTTGAGAGAAGCCAACTTCTTTCTCTCCTTCTATTTTCAAGTTTCTTTTGTTATCTTGAGTTCGATTAGAAGCATTAAATCCATTGTAACAACCTCTAATGATGTAGTGGTAGTTTGTTTTAATATCCTTATGTAACAATATTTATAACCGAAGTGCAGTGTGGATGAAGGTAGCGGGTGTGGACTCAAATTGTTTGTAGGTAGATAGGTGTAGAGATGGTTCTTATGAGTTTAGAGTTAGGAAGTTGAATGAGAGAAGAATTACCCACTGTATCCTATGACAGGTTGTGCCATTGTTGAAGTGTGAAGTTTGTGAGTGTGTGAATCTCTAGTCTATGCAATATTCGAAAGCTTGGATAAATATGAGAAACAATTTTTTTTACTCTGTTGCCTTGTACTTATGAATATATGTGCCTTGGTCTTCTCGAGGGTCTTGGGCATAATGTATTATCATTGACTTTCTGAAAGGGAAATTTTATAATGGATTATCAATAAATTGACGATGCTTGATGCATTGTGAGTATATAGCCTCATTGCATGTCGTTGTTTGTTCTCTACTAAGAGTCTTGAAACTTATTGGGATTTTTTGCATTCTGCATGGTTATATATATTTTTGAGCTCACCCCATGACTGTTGCATCAATTACTATAGGGCTAGGGTTGCTTGTTGGATTTTATGGGAAGTATGGCTTGAATGAAAGTAATAGGTTGTGAATGACTCATATAGGCAAAGTTGTAGCCTTGAAGAGATTGATGCAAGCTAAGTACCTAAGAGCGAATGAATTGTAGACAACTGAGGAGAAGAGATATGATTCATATTGTCTGAGGACGATGTGGTTGGGATCCTGTGGAAAACTGGGAGATGAGATTTTCTTAGAGAGTTCCTTCTTAATCATTTGGTTTTGTGATTGATGAAGGTGTCAAGAGAGATGAGTATTTTAAATGTTTGATGGTTATTTTAGAGGTAAGATGCTTGTTAAGATCCCACTAGAATTATATGTCAATTTGCCCGAGAGGATAGAAGTGAGATGCTCCTATGGATTTCTCCTTTTTGTGAAGGTTGGTTAAGTATTTGCTAAGAGTTGAGAGGGATGAAATGCTCGATATGGACACCCTCAAAGTTTTATGAGACTAATAAAAGTCTAAGTGTGTTGCTCCGAGATACAAGGTGGAGGGTGGAGACTTTCCATGTGAATTGTTGAGAGGATTGTTAACTCATTGTTGCGAAGAGTGAGAGGTTTGGGAAAATATCCCTCCAAGAATGACCTAACCATGTTTGAATTTTAGTTCTTGTCCATGAGTCAATATTTGAAGGTTATTTTATGAGTCAAGTCTAAGGGAAAGTTTGTCCACGAGTTGAATAATTAAGTGTGGAAGGAGAACTTGGATTGCATTATTTCTTTGTGAAAGTTATTACTGCAAAATGGAAAATAAAGTTGCATTATTGCACATTTCCCAAGTAGTGGCTGAAAGAATGCATGTGGCCAAAATGGTTAGTTTGATGCAAAGACTGGTGAAGTCAGAGTAGAGTTATGACAAGATGCAGGAAAAATGTGAAGCAAAGAGAAGAAGATCGAAAACAGGTACAAAAACCGATGAACATGTTTCGAAAAAGACCATAAAGGTTGAAGATAATGTCCACTTTCACTTCCATATTGAATAGGGACTGTGAAGGGTACATGGCACTCGAACTCGTTTTCTCTTTCTCAGATTCTTTCGACGACTCCTTTCCCGAGTCTTCTTGATCTCCCAATTTCCCCTCCGATCTGATCTATGAATTAGAGCCTCCATCATCTCCAAACGGTCTGAAGCTTGCTTGCTAGAGTCGCCATGAGGGTGTCCAAATTGCAATTGATGTCAAAGACTTGTGCTTCCAACCTCTCAAATATATCTTCTGCTGGATCTCAAGGGTTATTATGAAAAAACTCGTCTGCCATGGCTAGGGTTTCTGCAACTTCTGTTTAAGTCATTTCTTGGATCCTGCGACTTGCCACAAACACCCAAAAGAAAAACCCACTCTGATACCAATATGATCTATAACCTGTCATGGATATTTCACTGGAACAATTTTTCACAACAAATTTGATAAATAGAATTGAAATCTACACTATGAAGGTTAAATTCCTTTAGATTCTAAAATATTTAGTTACTGATTTTCTGCTTATGCATGAAATAGATAAAATGAGGAAAATAAAGAATGATAAAGTACAATCACACACCATTCACGAGATAACACAAATTTTCTTTGAGAAACCCTTACGGGAGAAAACCAAACTAAAAGATGAGGTTGCTTTGCTCTCTTTTCTCTAGTATAGAAATAATGCAAGTACAAAGGAGAAGACACTCTCTATGGAGTTTCCTGAGACCTGTGGTTTGTTAGGCTATTACAGATCATTAAACCTATTTGTTAGGGAGTTTCCTACCACTCTTTGGTGTGATAAGTAGAGTTCCATACACATTTATTGAAACCTAGTGGAACATCAAAGGAAAAAACACATTGAAATTCACATGCACTTCATTTGAAAACTCATCCAGGATGGGGTTCTCAACTTGGAGTATTTTATGATAAATGAGAAAGTTGCAAACATATTCAGTAAACTTTTGGCATCATCTTGTTTTCTTCAGTTACAATTGATGCTTGGGGTGAAGGAAGTTGTCCTTGGGGGGTTATCTTGTGTCCTCCTACCTTCACTTTTTGTTTATGTTGTTTTCTCTCTCTTTTGGGGAGGAGTTTTTTCCTATGAGTTTTTCTCCCTTTCTCCTCTTATGAGAGTTTGTACTTGGGTACCTTGGCAGGCCGAGTTTTTAGAACCCATTTTTTTTTCTTTTTTGTTTACTCCCTACATTTCACTTAAGGTGGGTGTTAGTGTTCTTTTCCAATGAAACCAATTATTGTTAGTTGTAAGCTTATATAGACATCCTTATTTTCCCGGCTCTGATAACTATCCCTTTGCTAATGTCGGGCCTCTTCCATTGTTATATATATGAGACATTCTCTTGTATTTTATTTACAACATATGTAATAGATCAAATGCATTCTCTCTTGTAGAATGTTTTCTTTTGGTTTTACAATGGTTTTTTGTTTTGGGATATTTTTTTAAACATCTACAAAATGAAAATTTTCAAGTTTATAGAGATATATAACTATCAACACCATTCAAACAAGAGATGTAACATCACATGTTCCTTTAGCAATCAACATATAGTCCAATCATTCAAATACACTTCTAAGAATTTATATATGCAGTCTCTCAACATTGTGATGACTATCTTTGAGAACACAACAAGAACATTATTCAACCCAAATGACATCATAATCTAAGCATATGACCCCCATTCTATTGTGAAGGTCATTTTTGTAATATCCCCAAGGACGAGCCCCATTTGTATTTATGAATTGTAAACATGTTTTGTAGGTTGGTGAGCTGAGTGTTGATAAGCTGGTGGGCTTATGTGTTTATTAGGCCAGAGAGCCTAAGTGTTAAAGGCCAGGAGACTGTTTTTGTATATGTAATTATGTAGATCATTAATAAAGATTAAACATCGCTGCATGCAGACCGACCACGAAGAAAGAGTGACGGGGGACTAAGCTTCCACAAGGATGGGTAAGGGAAATGGGGCTGAAAGGTTGGAAAGAGGGGCTAAGCTTAGGGGCTTAAGGCCTTGAGAATAATAATTTATTATTATTCCAAAATCTGTGTGAAAGACAGGTTTTTATCCTAAGTTCTCGGGAAAGGGAACGAGTGTGAAGTGGATCACATGCAACTCCAGGAAGACAAGTGTCGACATGGGTGCATGGAGTTAAAGCTGAAGCGTCAGATCGTGTTGGGGGGCAGTCATTCTTCCATCCTCCTTTTGAACCGGAGACCTGCACATCGACCTCTGCGTTTTTCTTGCCCCACACCCTAAACCCAGGGGGGAAAACTCGTGGATTGATCTGTCGTCTAAGTTGTTGGGCCTCTGCGATAGACCTCTGCATACCCTCACACATCTCTAAAAACAGAAACCGTGAAGTTATCTTGTGTTTCTTGTTGAGAAGCCCGACGCACCCTGTAACTGCCTGAGCCTTGCTATGTCTTAGTGTTCGATTGTTACCGATTGGGTGTTCATAACTGTTTTCCCTGTTTCTATCACCTGCACCTTGCTGGAACTGAGTCAAAAGTGGTTGAAGAAGCAAGTTTTTAGGCCTGTGAGCAACACTCTCTCTCCAGGTGAGAGAGGTGGTTGTGGATTGAAGAGGCAGGTTGTCAATCCTGTGAGAAACACTCTCTCTCCAGGTGAGAGAAGTGGTTGTGGATTGAAGAGGTAGGTTGTCAAGCCTGTGAGCAACTCTCTCTAGGTGAGACAGTGTGTTGAAGAAGTGAGAAGTCCTGGAAGGGGTCCCGTAGATTCTATAGAGCTATGAGAATTCTGGTCCAGCCTGTTGTTGAAGCCCAAGGCAAGGGAGGTGAAGAAACTAATGGAATGTGTGACAGTGAAGGTGTATACTCCTCGGGTGGGACAAACATGTGGGGAATGAGAGTATGTGTGCAGTGGGCGTAAGTGTCTCCTAGGAGAGAATCCTTCCTCTTAACTGTGTGAATTCCCTATTGACCTTGCCTAGCCTAGGAATCCCTTGCCCGACAGAGCTTAGTCCCAACTCAGGGGTGACCTACTGCTGAGAGTGATGAACAATGTGGTTTAAGGTTGGGGGGTTTGTGGAAGGTCTGCACGTAGTTGGTGGTGTTACTCCAGTTGAAAAGATAAGTATCAGTCTGTGCTTAATTTATATGTTATGCATGTCTTTGATGCTTGAATGTTATCATGTATTCCGTTGCGTATATGAACTACTATTAGTTCCATTGATTATGTATGGTAGCATTAATTCTGTGATTATTGTGATTAAGTGTTTTAATTAATTAAAATGCATATATTATATAAGTGTATATTCCACAGTGGTAGCATTACTCAATCTTTGTGTTGACCGGGGATGTTACAGTTTGGTATTGGAGCTAAGTGAAGCCTCCGAGTAGTGGCGTTGCCCAGGCCGGTTGGTGGCTGGGGACGTTACAATTTTCCTTTTGTCTTATTCATTTTCCAATTTGTACTCTTAGCTCAGTCATTTCTTTGTCAAGATCCCCTTGAATCATGTTCTTCCTTATGCCATCTGCTTTTGCATATTTATCTCCTCTGATGGCTTCTCTCCGAACCTCTGCAATGACCATCAATAGCTATTGTCCCCATATCCTTTGTGACATTTACCTTGTCCACTTGTAGATTGCACTAAAACCTTTGTAACAAGATCTCTCCATTAGCCTGTTATCCAATACCTCACTAAGCTTCTCCTTAACCTAGTCTTCTAGTATTCTTTTGGTTCTCTCCCTTAGAACCTCCTCTGAGCACTCCTTGCTCCTCTTGGCTCCTGAAGTTTCCACTTCCTCTCTTTCTTGAGAACATTCACTTGTCCTCTACTATTTTAACATTCAAATGAAATTCTTCAAGGTTCTTTGTCACTGCTTCCTTTCTCTTTTCTCTAAGAGCTCACACATGCTCTTTCTCATTCAAGAACACAATTGGTTCTATGTTATAGTTCTTCTAGCTGTCTGCTGCTATCAATTTTCTTTATTCTGCTTCAACCTTGATTCCCATTCCATCAAAATGCCTCTGAATCCTCTTATGCACTCTTCTATGCATGTTGTCCTTCGTTCACTTCAGATTCCACTAAATCTAAACTCCACTAAATATGAACTCCACCATGTAATCCTTTGCATCAATTCCACTCTAATCCTCTATATCAACACACCTATAATATCCCATTTCTTTCTTTGCCACCATATGCATCAACTGCATTCTAAAAGCACACTTGCTCTAAAATTTCGCAAAATAAATTTATCTTTTAAGGACATACCATATCTCTAAAATATCCTGCAATTTCTCCTTTGATCTCCTTTCAAAGTAGGATACTTGTCTCTGTAGCCTTAAAGAACATTCATGTTCTTTCTCTTTCCCTATAAACTTCTTGCTGATTTCACTACACCAATATCTGCAATCATTCAAACGAACACTTTAATTTTCTTTGATACCACTTTGATAGCAACCTACCAGGTCTTCCCACAATATGGAAGATTAAAATGGATTGATGCTCATTGAACCCACAATGGGGTGTCTGAGGATCTATTTATGGTTTATGTTTTCCTCCAATTATTTGAGAAGACATTTCTCATGCTTAATTCTACCACTGCAACAAAGTTCTTTCTTTTATAGATGCACCATTCCATAAGAACCTAAAACACAAGGAGCTAAACCCTTTTCTTCATCTACACAATCGATGGTTGTGAATTTAGCTTATCCACTTAATCACTCTAATCCTGGCTGTTAATCTTCCTTTCTCTGTCATGATCAAAGGTGGAGACGCTAGCCAACCTCAATGGTGATCCATCGATCCTGTTTTAATCAGGCGTTGAGATGAATGGCCCGCGCGAATCTAACAAGACATGCGTTAACAAATTTCTATTGCGTGCGTTAATCTGGAAGCGACATGCCATCAAATGAACATATAGTCTAGATTAATAGCACAACACTTCCATAAAATTAATTCTTGTGCAACTCCAATTTGCATTTTCAATGCCAACCATTGATCCAACCTTTTAACTAATGACCAGATCTCCTCGCCATGCAACTCCCCTCCAAGCTAAATCTACGATTGGGACTTAATCAAGGTTTGGACGAATGGTTGAGGTTTATCCTTACTTCCCAATGAAATTCGACGGTCATCCTCTGTATTGATCCCCGATTTAACGGTCACAAATGATTGAACCTTCCACTTGGATCAAATAACTTCCAATTATCGCTTGGATGATCCAACAATTGCGATGAGTCTCGATAGGATCTAACGGTTCCTGTTTCTTTGAACTTGTTCTCCCACGATCCAATAACTCTTGGAATCTCTCTTTCATCCAACGGTCCACAATCGATACCAAGAGATCGACGATGCCTATAACCTCTTCCACGATATTGATCTTCAACTACACACCTGAAATGGCAATAGGGTCATCGATCCTTTACATTGATTGATGATCACATTAATGATATCCTTCATAGGTTATGTTCCCTTGAGACTCCTCTTCCTCGAACCAACAACAAAATCCTAAGGTCTACAAACATCAATTACACAGATATGTAGAGACTGTCAATACCTAATTCCAAAGAGACATAAATTCCTCACACACAATGAACGACTATTTCTTGGGAAACAATCGAAACATAATGTCCTTTTCTTCAATTACCATATGAACACTTAATTTACATGGATTTACGTAATGCTTCAATTCCTTCTCAGACATGAATTACATTCAATAGGTCTCTTTCTTCTCTCTTGGCCTAATCTCACTCTAGATGGCCACCTTCCTAGCCTAATTTCCACTCAATTGGCCATCTCTATTTGGACTAATATACATTTGTTTGGCCACCTTTTGAATACTTCTAAGGCTTACAATATTATATACAAGAAGTTTGAAACCAATTCTGGTTCAGATCCACAATCCTCTCAACAATCAACCCCTAGGGATCCTTTGAGATCCACAAATCTCTCACTCAACTTTTATCTTTAGGATTCACAAATCTCTATGAGATATAACTGACCCTAGATCTCTCTCATTTCCCAATCCCTCTCATGTTCTCATACATTCGATAACATTTACAAACAAATCCTCACTTTCATTATCAAACCCCTATCTTATGTCTCTCTTCTAGAAATCATAAAACATAGGAAAATACAATAAAAAAATGTGAAGGAATCAACTCCCTTAGTGAAATGAAGACCCCCTAGGTCTTGTCAAAATAATTATTTGATGGAGGTAGGATGCTCCTGCATCATACTCCAAAGGAACAAAAATGTTCATGATCTCCTGATCATGAGCTCCATTTGTTGAAATCCTCTCAGGTCCCAAACTTTATATTGTTGTTTTCTTGCCTTGTTGTCCTGCTGTAGGGTTTCTTCCTGCAATACTCCATTTTCTCTGTTGATGTAGATCTTCTTTACTCCTTCATGTATTCTCTGAGACATCTTCACCATCAACATCCTCATTTCTTCAATCTCTATGTCTAGTCTCTCCTTTGGCTGGTACATATCCTTTCTATAAACTTGTTGCTGAATTTTTTTTTTTTTGCTACTCACTGGCTGCTACACTTCCTCTTCTTCATATCTCCATCTCAAAGTATTTGAAACACTCAAATCCCCTGTAGAAAACTGAATTATATCTTCAAGATTCTTACTCTTATCTTCATCCATGTCCTTGTTGATTGACACTTTCATTTGGTCCTCAAAATCAATTTGAGCTGAGTCTTTCCTTTCTCTGCAGTCTTCATTCCATGCATATTTAGTTAGCCATTCCTCCAAAAATTTCATCACTTCCTCAAAATTCATCAACCCAGAATGTTGAATTTGAGGTCTCCTTTCTTCTTTAAGAAATAACTCAGAATTTATTTCTCTAATCACATTTTCATGTCAATCATTCTCTTCTATGCATCCTTCAATTTAAATTGAAAATTAAAATTCAACTCTGCCTCCTCAGATACTAAAAGAAATTCATATTCATTGCTAAACACTTGTGAATATGTTTGCTTCCTGGATGTACTTTGTCTTCTTCTGGACTCATGTTCCATCAACAATCTTTCCAACATCTTAATTTCTTCATTCCAATTTGTAAGCATTACATCTGAATGCTTCTCTTCATCTTCTCTTGGCTATCTCCATGAGCCAATTCTCCCCCACTGCTTGCAACAACAAGTTCTTCTATCTATCTATCTGTCTATCAACAATCTCTTTGATAAAATGTGTATGGGTTTCTTTTGGGTTGTCCTTATGAGACACTATGGCCTTATCCTATATTAGAATATAACTATGATCATGTCTTCTTGAAATGTTTTTATACATTTCTTTTTCTTCATTCTTCCCCTTGATAAATTCAAGTGATTCATCACCTGCTAATATTGCAATCACACACAAGTTTTCAATTACAAAAACATAAGGCTTACTAGACTTCTTTTATTCCTTTGTCAACACATCCACATGCTGATCTGAACTCTCCAATGAGTTCACAAGACTTCCTACAAGTATATCACTCTCTAATCAATATGTGAGACTCTCAATAGGTCTCATCTCAACATCATCCTCTCCAAGGATGTCTCCTTGCTCTGGTTCACAATAGTGAACTTCCTCCTCAGTCAATGACCTTTGTTTGAACTCAACTCCTTTGAGTTTCTCCTTCTCTACCCAAGCATCCATCCTATGATTTAGGTTTCTCAAGCTTTCCCTAAGATTCTCCTCAAATAGTTTCACTACTGGCCACTTGACCTTCTTTACTTTCCATCCTTGTGTTTGGTTCTCTTTGATCTCCCTGTGTAGTAGCTGTCTTATGTGACTGAGTTTTACTATTAGCTCAATCATTTCTTTTTCAATCTCCCCTTGACTTGTATTCTTCCTTATGCCATCTTCTTTGGCATATTTCTCTCCTTTGATGGTTTCTCTTTGAACCTCTACAATGACCATCAGTAGCCATTCCCTCCATATCCTTTGTGACCTTTACCTTGTCCACTTGTGAACTGCACTCAAGCCTTTGTAACAAGCTCTCTCCATTAGCCTATTATTCAATACCTCACTAAGCTTCTCCTTAGCCTAGTATTCTAGTATACTTTTGGTTCTCTCTCTCTTAGAACCTCCTCTGAGCACTCCTTTCTCCTCTTGATTCTTGTAGTTTCCACTTCCTCTCTTTCTTGAGAACATTCACTTGTCCTCTACTGTTCTAACCTTCAGCTAGAATTATTCAAGTTTCTTTGCCACTGCTTCCTTTCTCTTTTCTTTAAGATCTCTCACATGATCTTTCTCATTCAAGAACACAACTGGTTCTATGTTACATCTCTTCCAGCTGTCTGGTGCTGTCAATTTTCTTTAGTCTTCTTCAACTTGCAAACAACCTCAAAACCAAAGTTAGAATTAAAAACACATCACATCAATTTTCAAGATATCTTCATGACCTTGATTCCCATTCCATCACAATGGCTCTGAATCCTCTTATGCACTCTTCTATGCATGTTGTACTTCGTTCACTTTAGATTCCACTAAATATGAACTCCACTATGTAATCCTTTTCATCAATTCCACTCTAATCCTCTGTATCAACACACTTGTAATATCCCATTTCTTTCTCTGCCATCCACCATCTGCATCAACTGCATTATAAGAGCACACTTTCTTTGAAATTCCTCAAAATAAATTTCTCTTTTAAGGGCATACCATCTCTCTGAAATCTCCTGAAACTTCTCCTTTGATCTCCTTTCAAACTAGGAGACTTGTATTTGTAGCCTTAAAGAACATCAATGTTATTTCTCTTGCCCCAAGAGCTAAATCTTGCCCTATAAATTTCTTGCTGATTTCACTGCACCAATATTTGGAATCATTCAGACGAGCAATTTAATTTGCTTTGATACCAATTTGATAGCGACTTACCAGGGATTCCCACAATATGGAAGCTTAAAATGGATTGCTTCTCATTAAACCCACAATGGGGTGTCCAAGGATCTATTTATGGTTTATGTCTTCCTCCAATTCTTTGAGAAGACATTTCTAGGGTTTAATTTTTCCACTACAACATAGTTCTTCTTTTTTTTATAGATGCACTAGTCCATAAGAACCTAAAACATAAGGCACTAAACCCTTTTCTTCATCTACCCAACCAGTGGCTGTGACTTTATCTTATCCACTTAACCGCTCTAATCCTGGTCTTTAATCTTCCTTTCTCTGTCGCGATCAAAGGTGGAGACATTATCCAACCTCAATGGTGGTCCAACTGCAAGATACCAGATATATAAAATATGCAGAACAGACATAAAATGCTAGAAATGGCAAAATAACAGTAAAATATCCAGCATAATCTTCACAATAACACATAAATGATATAAGAATAGCAATAGAAATAGCACTTTGATTCATAAAGCAATGTTCACAGGCCTCTTTGAGGGGGCAACCTCCAATCGAGCAACACTCTGTTACAATAATCTCCAAGTTAGGGTTTTCATACCCTCGACCCTTATTTATACTAAATATGTCTATTAAGAGAAGCATCTAGAGGAAGATCCTTCTAGAAGCGGAAGCTTCTATTAGGTCTTCTTACATCTGCCTTATTCTATTTTATTGAAAGGCCTTATTAATATTGACC
>JASDQU010204361.1:5488-18842 GCA_032191745.1 Picea mariana
AGTGACCCAGATGTGAGAGTGCTTGATGACCAGGTATTCTCGAATATCAGACGATCGTACCTTCACATGGTAGAAAGAAGAACCCCTTTATTTCGTGTATAGAAATTTTGTGGTGTCTCATCAACCACACAGACACACATAAGTGTTTAATCAATGACAACAGTGGTGGATGTGTCAGGGTCTTCCTTCCGGTGGAGGTCCAGAAGTATTACAAAATTAGAGACCCGGAGGAGAGACTGAACACTGATTTTATCATAAAATTATACAAGTGCCACAACACCAGCCAGGTGATGGCCTCATGGTGGAGAGAAGATAAAAAATACACCAACCGGACCTTCGACTAGTACTAGATGACCAACTTAAGGGAGCCATACATATATCTGATAGCTCTCATTTATCGGTTGTGTGGGGAGAAAGACTGCTCTAGGTTTTCAGAGGTATGGATGCCTCTAACTTACACAGTGGCCATTTTTGAGAGAGACTTCAACTGGGGAGCTATAATTTCCAAGTAGATGAGCATCTGCGTACAACAGGCTCACACATTGAAAAAAGGAGAGATTCTAGCCTTATACATGGCTTCATATTTACTGGATGTCATGTGTGCCAGAAATGTATTTGATGGCATGAACATAAGCTGGCACATCGTAGAACTCCTGGTCCACGTATATTTCAACATCTTATGGGAGAACAACTACAAAAAATCCTACTCCCTTATCTGCGGTGAATTCATTGCACGTATTTACTCTATTATATTCAAGAAAGAATGCCTGATACTATCAGTTGTGGCCAAAAAAATGATATCAAAGGTCTAACACTGATATCTGGACGAGCATGACACCTACATCAGAGTATTCTGGTCCATTGGAGCACCTCATCTCCTGCTCGCACATGTCCCTGACCAACTTGTAGTGGGGGAAATATGCTACTAGACCATCCTGCAAGGTTGCAATGCCACTCTGGTCAAGGACAAGAAAATGGAATTCATACCTTATGGTTTCCATGTAGGCTTCTAAATGGTGAAGGACACCGCTCAAGCCAAGCAAGAAGGATTGAGCCAATTGGAGTTCAGATTCCAGACCGGTTGATTCCACAAACACAACCCAAAGGGATTGGTCTTGAAACATGCCTCGCAAGTGTCATCTTGTTGGCCATCCACCAACGACAAGTTTGAATATGAAGTCTTCATAGAAAATGCCCAGGACTGGGACGAAGTGGTGGCAAGGATGTCCAACCCCAAAATGACCAGGTTCAAATCCATAAGCCTAGATGAAAATGCGACAATCCTAGAATAATTGACTCAAGGATCCCTTAGGTCCAAAGAAGAAATGATAGAGGCTAAAGCAACAGAAGCCCCCCTATTAGCCCCAGTGCAATATATAGGTTTCCCCATGAATCAGGATGCGTGAGAGAGGCAGTTACTCATGATAGAATGGGTGCAACAGATAATTGATCAACTGAAAGATGACACAGACATCACAGGTACGACGAGGTCCCCTGTTGACCACCCCAATGAAATCCAGACATGCCCAAGTAGCCTGGAGCTAATAGACATTGATGAAATTGTCAGGTCAGACGACCCTGAAATCACAATGACACATGCCATATCATCGGTGGGTGTTTTAGCTCAGTCAAAGACAGTCAGGGTATTAGTGGGAAAAAGTGCACCAGACCCCCTCCGCAAATTAATAAAAATATATGATGATGATGTGAGCCCGAAGGTATCCCTTGTGACCCCTGTACATATCATAGAAGAAAAGGAGCCAGAGAATACATCTTCACCATCTCCAGATGCTCGAATTCAGGGGGTTCCACAAAATGAACAAGAATTTGAGAGTGTCTTAGACACTGATCTACCAATTTCACTGGAAACCCAAGTAGATAGTCCCAAGGATCATCCAGAGATGGTCGAAAAAAAAGGAGAAGCTCCACAAAAATAAATCAACCTCTCAATGACCGATAATAAAGTAAGTATCGATCCTACCCCCAATGCCTCAATTTCAATTAGTAATCAAACTCATGATGAGCGACAAACAAAAGCCAGGACTTAAGAACATAGGGAAGAGGTTATAGACCCTAGTCATGAACAAATATATACCATCGGTAGCTTAGGAAATATTCTCACCTGGAGAGATCAGCAAATCCCCAAACCTGTGGATGAATTCATTGACATACACACCATCGCTTATGACCAAAAAAGGAAATATATTATGAAAAGGACCACTAAGAAGAGGAGAACCACCCTAGATCGATCCATCCTCATCACCACAGAGGAAAATTTGATAAAAATAGAACACGCTAAAACATCTGAACTTATCAGTGCATGGATGGAAATCTCAGATGCCACCCTGGACATAGAAAAAAAGGATGAAGAGGAATTGGTCGCCGCCCTGAAAGAGTTAGAACATCTGCACCATTTGGAAAATTATTACCAGGATACCAAACAAGCTGCGATGTTCTTGAGGAACGAGTTCCAAGAAACTTATCATAAATTTGCAAAAGAGTGGCATATGTTCACCACAAGAATAATCGAGCACCAAGAAGACACCCTCATGGAGCTGAAAACATATAGAGATATGGAGAGGTGGTATGAGAAAGTACACCAAGTTGTGGAAAGGATCGACTACATCAACGTCATTCAATAGCGATGAGACACCGAAGAGAATGACATTCGGGTACTTAGAGATAGTAGCATCAACCGCATAAAGAAATCAACTGAATACTGGGTAAAAATGGCCCAAGAGCCTCATTGGGAGATCCAACAAAAGTGGGTTGAGTGTGAAAATAATTGGACCAAGGTCAACCAAGTGATGAGAAACATCGACCTTCCAGAATTCGATACACTTGATGACTTTGTCGACTTGTGTGACATCATCAAAGTACATACTAAACAAGACTCATCATGGGTGACAGAGATAAAGAAGGTGGCAAACATGGTGCTAGGACAAGTTCAACAGTTCACAAAGTATCCGATCAAGGATCGGAAAGTTCTACAATAGTTAAGCACCAAAATAGTCAAATATTGGGCACATGAATTAGAGATCAAGGATATCCTTTTGGCCCCGATGGATCAACACAGGTTCTCATACGCTAACACATGCGAGGATCATTTTGTCTAGTGGTCAGAGTAAGAGAAGAGTCATTCGCTCAAATGAAACCATTAGATGACTCTTGAAGACTAAAAGAAGAAAGCGCCATGTGGTGAGTTTTGTTTTACTTAGCTACACTTTAATTGTTATTTTTAGTTAATTTTATGTTATAAATAATAACATGGACCGATTAGTTAAAGGTCGATGGTTGTTTCAAAGGCCCTCATTTTTTGGTTTTGTTAAGAACTATTTCGGAGCTGCCTTTAATTGAGAAGTCCTTTTTGGGACTAGAGACAAGTTTTTGTTTTCTTTATCAACAGCGTGTAAGATTGGATGTGGAGAAGAATTATTTCTTATTTCGTCTCATGAATGGATGTTGTAATGAGTAAGAGCTACTAACATTATTGATAAGTTATCTGATAGAAATGTTTTACACTTCTTGTCTTTAATGATGAACATAAATCATTGTGTTAGTATGTGATTGATGATCAGAGTTGAGTGAATTATTTTACATGCCATCGTTTATCACATGCATGTTTTCTTCTAATAAATTGTATCTCAGTCAATAATTGGAACACCCGTATGGTTAACGTATTAGTACTAGGCCTGTGGTAGATTATCATTGTTTGCATGCTAGAGGGAAAGGGTTATCCCAAGCTCAACTTTTTCTCCAGTAGTTAAGTTTTTTCCCACCTTGTCACTTAGTTGATTTATACCGGATTTATCTTATATCAGTCCCACCTAAGAGAAAATACAAAAAGAGAACGTCTGAACTGAAGGAGAAACCCTTCACAAGAAAATGTAAAGCTCATCGATTAATTGTCCAGATCACAAGATATGGATAACCATTCCACCATTAAACACTACAGAGTCTAATTGAGCCTAAGTGGTGGGTTTGTTTCCTGCTGTTGAGTTAAAGGGGAATTACGACCCCTCATCAAAATTGGCACTAGAAGGAGGGCCGAAGAATGAATGGTTGACACTAGTTTCTACAAAATCTCTCGCACATCCTGTAGATGAAAAAAAACCCACATGCATGGCTAGTCATTCCCAAGACAACCCACACACACTGAGTACTCCTGAAATGAGTAACTCACCCCAACCTGAGGAAGAATGCCTTTTCCCTGATATACCTTACGCTCTTCCTCACAAGGAATTAAATCAATTCAAAAGAATCACAAGAGCATACACCCAACAGATCGGTGTGTTTTCCTTAGCTCCATTACTTCCTTGAAGAAAACAAATAAGAAGACCATTGGTTGAGTACCCAGACTAGGTATTTGTGCACATAGTATAAGACTTAATAAATTTCTCCCTCACCAAAATCGAACATCCTCTTAATCTACTCCCCGAGACGCTGGTCAGTAACTACTTTGAGCCCGATGAATTTTCTTAAGAGGAAGGGTTTAACTCAGAACGATCTAAAGACATGGAAGATAATAATGAACATGATGAAGAGAGAGGAAATCCACCTCATAATAATCAACCTTGGTTGGCCATATATTCTTTGGCCATCCCTGGCTGAGTACATAACCTCCCCCGATACCTAGAGAAGTTACTCCCTAAATTTGACCCTGAAACCTTAGGATTGCCTGAAGACCATATCAATAAATTCATACTAGTTATTAGATTGATGAATTTCCAACATGAAGATGTAGTTTTTAGGATGTTCCCCTACACTTTCGATAATTCAGCCTCCATGTGGTATTTTAACTTACCTATAGGATCCATAACTAGTTGGACGAAGTTCCAGAAGGATTTTCTAGATAAATTTGCAGAAGAAACTACTACAAGACATTTGATGGCTGAGTTGTTCACCACCACCATGAGGTTGAAGGAAAGGGTTAAAGATTTCAATCAAATATTTACCACCATGTTAAATAAATTCCAGCCTGAAGCTAAGCCTACTCAAGAGTTTCAAATCGAAGTATACACTAATGCTCTCCCAACTTCTATTTCCATGTTTTTGAAGAGGTATTCCAAACAAACCCTAGCTGACAATTTTGAAGAAGAAAAAACAATAGAGTTAAAAATGAAAGGATGCAAAGAAGGACATGCCTTGTTAGTTAAGAAATAATTTAAACCTCCTCCCATGAGAGGACTCTTGTTGACTAGACCCCTAGGGAAACAAATAGAACAAGCTCCTCAAAAGGGAAGTGGGGACATAGAGTCTTAGAAAAATAGGACCGCGGAGCAATAAAATAAAACAAATGCAGAAACAAAACACAAAAGACACACAATACAAGAGAGACACAGATTTACGTGGTTCACCCAATGTGGGCTACGTCCACAAGAGAAATTGCCAGGTCCTTCCTTTATTATTATCCAACAAATGAAGGGATACAACCTACAACAAAACCTGTTGTCACTTCCTCTTATTTCTCTCACAATATCCTCTCTCAGAATACAATATTCTCCATCATCCATAGACACAATACATTTCCCTCATAAAAGAGGGTTGCCTTCTAGGGAAAAAAACCCTAACATAATCTCTACCGTTAGATCTGTGACCTTGTAATGAACGGTCTAGATTTACAATGAAATTACAATATACTTTTACAAGGCAATTTTTTCTTCGGGGGCTTCGCCCCCGAACCCCCGCTGGGGGCCCACTTTCCCCCAGACCCCCCAGCCGGGGGGATAGGCCCCCTAGACCCTGCAGAGGGGGTGCCCCCCCTCTGCACTCCCCCACGTGGAAGAGTGTACATATGTTTTGGGTGTAAATACTTCATGGGGTATAAACACGGCTGAAAGCAAGGACCTCTGAATCAGGAAGATAATCAGGCTCCACAACCAACATAGAGAACCTACAACGCATGGTCAAGAAGGTGTCAAATGAAATCATAGACATGAAGAGAATTGCAGGGGAGGGAAACTAAGGCCAAAGGCCCTATTAACCTTTTTTCAAAAGGAATCCACTGTTCAAAGAAATTGAACCTCCCCCATCCAACTTAAACATCGATATAGGAAATTTATCATCCGACTCTTTCTATACTTATCACCAAGAGAATCACTCTGAAAGAGACTTCCCTCAATGGGTGCATGCCATGAATTTGATGGCCAACCGGTTTCTAGATGAAGTCACCCTAACTAAACAATCAAATGACTCAGTTATGAATATTGTTGATCATGAAAAAGTTGCTTCACCAAAAGAAACTTCCATGTTGATATGGGACCCTGATATACTTATGCCTTAAGATGACCTATTTGAGGTTCAAGAACCACCCGTAGAAGTCTTGGTTGTGAAAACATGAAGTAGAGGTCAACCTGTCTCAAATGACCTTACTACGACCCCAAATTCGGGAGAAAAATGAGCTCCTGATCACTTGAAAGCACCTTTTGTTCCCAAAAGAAACCCTATAAATATCCATACATGAGAATCCCCCAAGCTAGATTACAACATAGTATAAGATTTGAAGAAGTTTAAGGAAAATATATCGGTCATGGACATGTGTATAATCCCTCAACAAAAATACTTCTTGTTACAAGCATTGAAATCAGTGGAAAATCCTACAACAAGAACTAACCAAGGAAGAAATATAACTCCCACAGATCTAGGGAATAAACCAACTATGAACACTTGCTCTAAAGATAAGAAAGGAAAACCTTTTGTCCCACCATTCCTTTTAACATTTGAAGTCTTCAACAGAAACCTCCATAACTGTTTGGTCGAATCAGGAGCATATTCTAATGTTATACCACTATCTATTTGCAAAAAACTAAATGCATGCCCTCTCAAAAGTGATAAGCATGTGATACAACTAGACAGAACCCAGGTAAAAGTTATGGGAGAACTCAAAGATGTAATGATCAGAATAGCGACACATCCTAAATTTGTACAAGTGATTGACATCATTGTAGTAGATATCCCAGTAGCTTATGGATTGTTATTAAGTCCAGATTGGTTTGAGAAGTTACACAAATAATTTAGTACATATTGGGCTCACCTTTGGCTATCATTAAAGGGGAACACAAACATGATCAGGATCGATAGGGAAATATATCTAAAGCATACTGTCACTGACTTAGAAACCCTTAATGAACCCTCATCGGGATATTTTCCTATGCCTGGAAATTATTCTTGTGACTCTGATTTCAAGAATTTATCCCCCCTCTCATTTGATGTTCCTCTTACTCAAAACTCCGAAATGATTTTTCAAGAGAAATTGTTGATGGCGATAGATGAAACGCTTTTCTTCTAGGAACGTGCATTAGAAATCGTGGAACAAACATGAGAAAAAAAGGAAGGTGACAAGAAAGAGGAAGATGATAGGTTTCGCCCACAAGTTTGGACCTTATACTTTGATGGCTCTAAATCGCAAGAAGGGTTTGTGGTGGCATGCATCCTCATTGATCCAAAAGGTAAACGACATTTCTTGTCCTGTAGATTATAATTCAAATGCACGAAAAATACCACTGAATATGAATCTCTAGTACAAGGGATACGGAAGTCCATATACTTAAACGTCGAATAATTGAAGGTTTTCGGAGATTCTAAAATCATCGTTAGACAAGTAAGGAACACTATACATTGCAATTCTTCTTACTTGAATAATTACCAATAGGAAGTACACATGCTAATGGAGAATTTTGAAGCTTTCAACATTACAACGATTCCCATAGAAAAGAACATTTTTGTCAATTCCCTGGCCACCGCTGCTTCAAGTATATCACCTCTAGAAGATTATGAAGCCTCATGGTTTACTGTGGAATCGATCTACAAACCATCGATGCCCAACAATATTTCTGATTGGAAGGTGTTTGAAGGAGAAGAATAGATCATAAACTTTTTGACTAACCAAGATAATTTCAAAGACTTCTCCATTGACGATGAAGTATTCTAGGAACAATCGACGGAAACCAACCCTCGTAAAGATCAGCCCACTGACAAATCGAAGTCTCACATGATAGCAAAGGGGATAGCTAATTTGGAAAACCTTTTTGACCTAAAGGAAAGATTTAAGGGGTCAAAAAATGCGAAGACCAAGAATTCCTATCCCATGCATGAAACTATAAATCTCAGAATCCCCTAAAACCCAAAAAATGTAAACCTCGGCAAGACAATATCTATAGATGAAAGGAAGTCCTATCTCAAACTTTTCAGAAAATATCAAGATGTCTTTGAGTGGTCCTGCCAAGATCTAAAAGCTTATGATACTCGTATCATTCAACACACTATCCCTTTAAATCCTAAAGTAAAACCCTTCCAATAGAATCTCTAGAAGTACCATCAATCCCTGGAACTTCTCATGTGTTAGGAGTTAAAGAAACTATTAGAATCCAAAATTATCTTCCAAGTTAGACACTCTACATGGGTAGCAAATTTGGTTCCTGCAAGGAAAAAGTCTAGGGAGATCCGCCTATGCATAGATTTCAGAAATCTCAACAGAGCTTCAGAAAAAGACAACTATGTAGTCCCACCAATGGAGAAACTCTTGAAGACCGTGTCTGGCTCTGAAATTTTCTCCTTACTATATAGTTTCTCAGGTTACAACCAGGTTCTAGTTTAAGAAGAATACCTCTTGAAAACTACCTTCTGAACCAATTGGGGAACCTTCTCTTACAAATTCATGCCTTTTGGGTTAATCAATGCAGGAGTGACCTTCCAGAGGGCCATGGACATAGGATTTCAGAGACTAATCAACAAGTATGTAATAGTCTACTTGGACGACGTGACTATGTATTCAAATAACAGAGAAGATCACATCCAAAATTTAACCTAGATTTTCAAAAGTTGTAGGAAATACGGCATATCCTTAAACCCTAAGAAAACTATTTTCAGTGTCGAGGAAGGTAAGTTGTTAGGCCACATTATATCTCAAGAAGGCATTCACTAAGAACCAGAAAGGATTAAGGCTATATCTCAGCTTCCATTACCTCACAACAAAAAGGTTATGCAATCATTTTTCAGGAAAATCAATTTTGTGAGGAAATTCACCCCCGATTTCACGGAAACTATCAAACCATTAAAAAAAATGATTCATAAAGATGTTGAATTTAAGTGGGATGATGAAAAAAAGAAGGCCTTTAGAAATATTAAGACTGCAATATCTCAAGCCCTAGTGTTTTGAAGTCCCGATTTCAACAAATATTTCTTCGCCTATACTTTTTCCTCTGACCAATCGTTAGCCACAGTATTAACTCAGAAGAATGATGAAAACAATGAGGCCCCGATACTGTTCATGAGCACTAATCTCCAGGGGGGTGAACTTAATTACCCTGCTATAGATAAGTAGGCCTATGTAGTATATAAGGCAGTAAAACACTTCAGATCTTGCATCCTCAATAATCATACCAAAGTAATCGTGCCTCACCCTGCAGTCTGATCCCTATTTACTCAACAAGATATGGGGGAAATAAGAGGAAACTGGATGGAAGTAGTCCAAGAATTTGATCTAGATATAAAACCTGCTAAAATGGTTAAAGGACAAGGGTTATGCAAACTGGCAGCTAAAGCCCAGGACCAAGTAAATGACGACCCCATATGGGAGAATGAATTGGCATTTTGGTGTGGTGAAGCTTCATACATTTCCCCAAGGCAAGAGTCTTGGTATGATAAATTGATTTATCTCCTGCACCATTGGACTTCCCCAGAAAACCTAAACCCTAGGGAAAGGAGAGCCCTCATATTAAAATCTACACAATATTGCCTCATAAATTCAATACTCTTTTGTGTTGATTATGATGGGGTGCTTTTAAGATGTCTCGAATGTGTAGATGCAGAAAAAGTTCTAAAGGATCTCCATGATGGCCGTATTGGTGGACATTTTGCAGGAACCACCACCGCTCATAAGATACTGAGAGATGGCTATTATTGGCCCACTTTGTTCAAAGATGCTCACACATATGCTAGAAACTGTAAAACTTGTCAAATAACCGCTGGGAGGGAGAAGAGAGCAGTTGTACCACTCCAACCGATGGTTGTTTCCAGGCCTTTTCAGCAATTGGGGTTAGATATAATAGGATAAATTACACCAAGTTATTCAAAACAACATAAGTACATACTTACTGCCACCAATTATTTCATGAAATGGGTAGAGGCTATCCCTCTGACTCATGCAAATGAGAATGTGGTAATCCAATTCATAGAACAACAACTGATCATAAGGTTCAGTATCCCTTATGTCCTTATTTTTTATAATGCAGCTTACTTTGCTTCCACCCTATTAACGGAGTTTGATCTAGACAAAGGGATCATAATTAGATAGTCTGCAAATTATTATCCACGGGGAAACAGAGTGGCAGAATCAACTAATAAGAACCTAGTGAGGATATTGAAGAAAGTGGTTACAGACAACCAGAGGAATTGGCATAATCTACTCCATAACGCTTTATGGAAATATAGAGTTACACCCAAGGAAGCTATAGTTAATTCCCCATACTTTCTAGTATATGGAAAAGAATCCATTCTCTCGAACAAGATATATCTTCCATCTCTTCAGCTTGCTCAAGATTCCAGAACACAACCTTCATCAGTCATGCAACAAAGAATTGACTCCCTGCTCATTCTAGAAGAAGAAAGGGAGAAAGATAAATAAAATTTCATATCTCACCGACAGATAGTTAAAAGGTGGTTTGATAAGCATAAGGCTAAAGAGAATAATTTTGAGGTAGGATACTTAGCCCTAAAGAGGGACAGAGAAAATGAGCCTAAAGGAAAACATTCTAACTTTCAGAATCTATGGCTTGGGCCTTTCTAGGTGACCAAAAAGATTGGGTTAGGTACATATCGACTGCATAATCTAAGGGGGGGACCTGACACCCTCCTGATGAATGGCCAAGCCCTAAAACAATATTTCCATTAAAAATAAATAAATAAATCTATGTTTATGTTTTTACAATGTTTATTTTAGACACTTCGATTGCAAAATGCATTTTTTATTTTATCTTTTTCGATTGTGCTTCTGATCTTTTTGAATATTGTGTTTAGCAATACAACAGTTGACCTCAAATCATGCAACACGGCGAAATATGTTCCTAACTCGTCGTTCACATACAACTCAGGAAACAATGGGGAACCTCTGGTTGTTTCAAAGGTTTCTTTATCTAACCTTCGCAGATGAACAACTTTGGAGAAATGCAAAAGTGTCTGCCTAGTGGTCTAGTGAAAACCTTAAGGTAAAGATGGTAATATAGAAAGGACTACATGTACCTTAGAGACAGACCTAGAAAAATTTCAATTTAACCATCTCATTATTGCAAATAACAGACGCCCTCCTCTCCCACTTGCTCAACGAATTCTACCAAAGAATAAAATCAACTATCTCAAATGAGCGCACCGTCGGAGATGTTTGCAGATATATCTGTCGAGGCTATGGATGCTCGCTGTAAGCGGAGCAAGGTCTGTGATGTCGGGGTGACTCTGTTGGGGATATGGGTGCTCGCTGACACCAAAGAAACACCGTAGCAAATGAATAAGGGAAACTAAAATGCCTAGTGCCAAGTGAACACTTTACTAGGCTATTTTCAAAGGGGGCATGAGTCAGGGTTACAGGAAACAAAGTTTGAATAAAGGTTGAAAACCCCACAGGTAGGTCTGGATGTGTCAACCGAAGAATTTCAAATGCGAGAAAGAAAGGGGCATTGATAAAAATTGGTTAAGCTCTTCACCAACTTTTGCATCAGTCGATCCTGAGGGAGGAACACAGATTCTTATTTCACCTAGTAAGTCACCATTTGTTGAGCACTCAACACACCCTAAAACTCCTATGTCATTTTTTCCTTTTTGAGTACCACTTGATCTTTGCATTGTCTAATTTGATTTCTTTTTATGGAAGTGTTTTTCCTTTTTCTTATTATCATGAATCTCATTAGCTTTTCAAGACTACTTTTTACTTATGAAACTCCACGACTTAATCCTTCACGCCCGAACGAAGAATCAAGAGCCAAGATATTTCACCTGACATACTAAGTTTCGGCCTCAGGAAGAATTCAAAGAAGGAAAATAATCACTCAGGAAACCTCAGTCGCAGAGTTTCAATCACCATTGACATGGGAAAAAGTGATCTTTTGCGAGGGACATTGATGGAAACATTTGTAGAATAACTTTGATCCCCAATCCACCCACGAAGATAGTGACATGATTGGATGTTTTAGCGTTAGATACGATTATATTTTGAGAATTTAAGGGATTAATTAATACCAAATATCGCACTAGTTTCTACTTTATGTGCGAATCAAAACAACCGTTTGAAATTACCGATAGACCACATCACCCTCCAGCCTTCGCCATCAACCCACGATGAATTTAAGTTGCAAATATTCAATGACAAATTTGTTTGAATCCCACACATCACCCGAATTAAATGGTTGATACGACATAGTAACTTCATCCCTAGTTTAAATTATCTTGGTCCATTGTAAACAAAACCATTCTTCGTGAAAAGAAGTTTTAGATCATCCAGAGAAGTGATACGAGCAATTCAAAAGATGCAGAGTTCCTGTGAGTATCAAATAGTGACGCAACCCCGCTCTCAACAGCAGGTGGTCGCTTTCGCCAGGACCTCCTTTTTCTCTGGGCCACGAAGAGTCTAAGCTCTTCCTCTTTCCTCGAGAGTTCTACCCACAGTAGGCTCCTCCAGCTATCACCCCCTTCGGAATGCGGGATATCGCGACTCGGGGTTTCGCGACTCCTGCGAACACAATTCACTAATCACTCTAACCTCCGAAACCCGAGCTCCGAATGGTCAAATAGTCAATGCACCCGGTCTCGNCGGGAGTGTTCCTATCGGGAAATTGGCGGATGAAGGGCAGTGAGGTTCCTACCCTTCGAAACCCCGAACACCGATGCGCCGATATGTCTCCACGTGTCTCCCACTAACTTCCGGGTCCCACACTGCCACGTCACTTCGGGAGTTCGCGGTTCGCGGGTCCGCGACTCCAAGTCTCCTGCTGCTGGAACCCCCGACTGTCGAAACTCCGATATCTTCGGATTTGTGCCACCTGTCCCTCCAGGAATTGACAGCCCCGATCAAATCGGGGAATCACACTTCGCGATTTCTACGTGTATGTGCTTCTCGCACCCACCAACCCCGATTCTCGGATAAGCGATATCCAATGGCTCCTTAGCTGCCTGAGGGCTAACTCCCTCGCCTCTTCTCTCAGATCCCACGATCCTCGGGACTTCGCGATTCTCCGGGACGGACACGAGTCGTCGATTCTCTTCCTCTATGAAGATATATATGTTCCGCCACCTTCCTCTGGTGCAGCTGAACCAAGGCGTTATCCCTCCAGAGCTTCCTTCGATTCGAACTCCTTCAAGAGGGTCT
>JASDQU010204364.1:0-10246 GCA_032191745.1 Picea mariana
AATAGGGGGTTGGAGCCTCCTTCCAGTTGCAGCTGGAAAACAAAGGAAGTTGGTGCTTCCAATGAATGTAATTCTTCAAGACATATAAGAAAAAACATTATGTGGTTTTCTCCCGATTTGGGTTTCCACATAAAACACTGGTGTATTGTGTATGTGTATGATTGTTCATTTTTTCATTGTTTATTTACTCTGCAGTTATTGGATGATAACGCTTCATTGATATAACACTTGGATTATATGGTTAAAAAGGATTAAATTTCTCTATTACTGATTCACCCCCCCTCTCAGTAATCCAACAAAATGTGCACCATCTACACTTTGAAAGCGCCTTCTTGCTCCACCTGAATGACATTCCAATCGATAACATGATTAACATCAGGTATATATTTCCTTAGAAATGATACGTGGAATACATTATGAATAGACATAGATGTAGGTAATGCAGTCATATAAGCAATTGGACCAATCCTCTCTAGGATTTCAAATGGTCCACAAAATCTGGCTTCCAACTTGTTGCAACTTCCTAGTTTTAGGGAACTCCTATTGGCTTTCACTTTCAAGAAAACATGATCACCCACTTTGAATTCTCTATGGGTCCTGTTCTTATCGACATAAATTTTTTGCATGTCTTGGGCAGCTTTCAAATTCTGCTTAATTTTTATCATTTAGTCCTCCATCTCCTTGAGCAACTCTGGCCCAATTACTGTTCTATCAGCTGGATTATCCCAGCTCATTGGAGTATTGCACTTTTTGTCGTAAAGTGCTTCAAATGGGCTCATTTTCAATGATGCCTAATACCCATTGTTGTCAGCAAATTCTACCAAGTGCAGGTAGTCTTTCCATTTCAATGGTTTATCCATCACATACATTCTCAGTATGTCTTCTATTACTCTGTTCAGCCTCTCTGTCTGTCCATCAAACTCAGGATGATAAGATGTAACAAAGTTCATATTCGTTCCGAATCCTTTGAACAATCCTTTCCAAAATTTTGAGGTGAATTTCCGGTCTCTATCGAACACAATTGTTTTAGGAATTCCGTGCAATCGTGCCACCTCCTTCATGAAAATATCAACAACATTTGTTGCCTTGTGAGTAGTTTTTAGTGGAATAAAATGGGCAGCTTTTGTAAGCTTGTCCACCACTACCATGATCGAATCAAGCAATTTGCCTGTCCTGGGCAATCCCATAATGAAATCCATTGTCACCGCGTCCCACTTCCATTCAGTAATGGGAAAAGGTTGCAACAACCCCACTGGGTGCCTATGCTTAGCTTTAACTTTCTAGCACTCCATACATCTAGCGATGTATTCAACAATTTCTCTCTTCATACCTGCCCAAAAGTATTGGCTTTTGATTGCTGCCATGATTTTCTGATAACCAGGGTGTCCTGCATAAGGAACATTATGCATCTCATGCAAAATCATACATTTCAAGTCCTGGGCATTTGGTACAAAAATTATGTTCTTGTGCCACAGTATTCCATCTATTCCCAAATTATAAATGTCAAATTTCTGTGGCATCTCACCTTGTTGTAGCTTTGCTACCAATTCTCTGTACTGCAAATCTGCATTCGCAGATTCCATAATTTTTCTTTTAATATCAGTTTGATACATGCTAATGGATGTAGCATGTAGTTCATGCACCCTCCTGCTGAGTGCATCAACCACTTTATTTTCTTTTCCCTTGATATGATTAATATCAAAATCATATTCGCTTAGGAATTCCAACCATCTGCTTTTCCTAGCATTTAGATTTGGATGATCAAATAAATATTTCAGACCATTGTGGTCTGTTCTTAACTCGAACCTTCTTCCCATGTGGTAATGTCTCCATTTCCTCAAGGCATGCACTATGGTTTCCAACTCCAAATCATGAGTGGCACAATTCCTTTCATGTTCCTTTAACTTCTTAGATTCATAACATATCACAAATCCATTTTGATTGAGGAATCCACCAAGTCCTTCATTACATGCATCTGTGCATACAATAAAGTCTTCGTTTGGATATACAATCCTTAGAATTGGAGCACTTGTCAATAATTGTTTTAAGTGTTGGAAACTCCTTTCACAATCCAATGCCCACTGAAACTTCACACCCTTTCTTTGCAAGGAAGTGTTTGGGTGCACAATTTTTGAGAATCCTTCAATGAATCTCCTATAATAGCCTGCAAGACCCATGAGTGATCTTACCTTTGTCACATTTTTTGGCGCTGGCCATTCTCTGATGGCTTCTATCTTCTTAGGATCCACTGCTATCCCGTCCTTGGAAATGATATGCCCCAAATAATGAATTTGTTCCTGATAAAATGGGCACTTGCTCAATTTGGCATACAATTGATGCTCTCTTAATACTTGCAACACCATCCTCAAATGATGTTCATGCTCTTCCTCTGACTTAGAATATATAATAATTTCATCTAAAAAGACAATGAAAAACTTATCCAAGTATTCTCGGAAAACACCATTCATTAAGCACATGAAAACAATTGGTGCATTTGAAAACCCAAATGGCACCATAGTGAACTCATAATGACCATACCTTGTCCTGAAGGCAGTCTTGTTGATATCTTCCTCTTTAATTCTTACCTGGTGGTATCCTGACCTGAGGCCTATCTTTGAAAATATCTTTGCATCCTTTAATTGATCAAAGAGGTCATCAATCCTAGGCAGAGGATACTTGTTCTTAACAATCACTTTATTCAACTGTCTGAAATCAATGCACAATCTTAATGTTCCATCTTTCATTTTCACAAATAATACTGGGGCACCCTAAGGTGACACACTTGGGCATATATACCCCTTCTTTAGAAGTTCTTCGAGTTGCATTTGTAACTCCTTCAATTCTGGTGTGCTCATTCTGTAAGGAGTCTTTGATACAGGAGCTGCCCCTAGCATTATATTTATAGAAAAATCAATGTCTCTCTTTGGGGGTAGTCCCCGTACCTCCTTGAATACATACTCGAACTCTTTCAGGACTGCATAATCTTCAAGACTTGGAAGCTTATCTTTAGATTTTTCCTCCATATGTGATGCAAATATTTGACACCCTTTTCTGTAACATCTCTTTAGCTGTAATGCTGAAATTTCTCTAATGGTTACTGTCCTGAGAATTCCCTGTACTTTCCTTTGATTCCCTTCTTCATCTAAGCAAGTAAATTCCTTGTTACGATAGTCTAAGAGAGCATGATGTTGGTCCAACCAATCCATCCCAATTAGACAGTCATAGGAACATAAAGACAAGATGTTCAAATCTTCCTTGGTGTTCAGTTCATTCATGTCCATGAGACATGACTTAACCATTTCATTTACTGTTCTTTTGGCTCCTGTATCCAACTGTACTAACCAAGATTTTTCATGCTTGATTCTTGGTAAATGTAAACTTTCCACCATCTTAGGATCTATGTAACTATGACTAGCTCCTGAATCAATTAAAATAGTAATGGTTTAGTTGTTGATCATACCTTCCACTTCAATCATGTGGGACTGCTACTCTACTTGCTTGTTGTCCAGGGCTACATAGATCCTTGGCACACTTCTTCCCATGTTCCTCACTGTTTCAGCTTGCTGTACATTGTGAACAGTCCTTCCTTTTTCACCTCTATGAGGACAATCTCTAAACCTATGATCTATTTTAAAACCCCAACATTGCATAGGTGGCTTCCTTGGCCTTTGATTTCCTATGTCAATCGTTTTGGGTTCTCTAGGAATTTGTTTTTCTTGTGGATTATTTATGAAGAATGGAAGCTTATACCCCTTCTTCCTCTGATCCTCCTTGAATTTCTTTTTGTTTTCCCAAGCCTTTTGGAAAGTTGGCCTTGTTTTCTGCTGATCATATAGGCACTTAGCTCGCCTCAGGGTCTCTTCCAATGTCTTGGGATTATCATACTGTATTTTGTCACTGATGAATGATGGAAATCCACTCAAATACCTTTGAATTTTAACGGTCTCATCCTTGATGAAAGAGACATACTTCAACATTTCTAGAAACCTTCTCTCATATTCATCTATGGTCACACTTCGAAGTTTGAGTTCAAAGAACTCTTTCATTTTCTTGTCATAATATCTCTTGGTCAGGTATTTCTTCTCAAAATACTTTTTGAATTCCTTCCAAGTAACACTTTTCTCTTTAATGTGATGCACCTACACGAGATGATCCCACCACATGGATGCTTTTTCTTTGAGTTGATAGATGGAAATTCTACCTTCTTCATGAGAAGAATAGTTATGAAATTGAAAAAACTTTCTCATGCCCAACAACCATGTTTCTGCATCTTCATCTTTCTTGTGCTCACCATCAAATGTAGGAGGTTTGATTTTGTTCATTTCTCCTTGTAGCTCATCCACCCCAAACCTCTTATGCCTTCTGATAGGGGATGGACTTGAGTTACTACCTTCTCTCTTGTTGGAATGCCTCGGGGAGTGGTGATGTCTGCTAATACTTCTTGTACTTCTTTTCTCATCCGAAGGTTTGTGATTCTCATATTTGCTTGAGTCACTCTCCTTGTCCAATTTATTTTCTATTCTATTCAAGCCCTCCAATAACTTCATGTTGAAGTCATCTTGCTGTTCCTTGGCTTTCATAATCTTTTCATTATCAACTTTATGGCTTTGGACATCTCTCTGCAAATTTTTAATGGTCTCTAGCATATTCAGGCTTTCATTCCTTTCATCACCATGTCCATTGGAGTTTGTTCCTACAATGCTCAAATGGACCTCCATCCCTTTGCTCTCATCTTGTTGACTATAATTTCCCTGTGCTTCCTCCATTCCTATGGATTCTGCACTGATATGATCTGATCTAGTTGTTGTCAATTCTACAAAAAGTGTAGCCATCAAAACTTATCAGGCTAACTAATTCCACAGTTCATGAAAAATACAAACCATTTTGGTTCAATCTATTCATTAGAATTATTTCGTTTGAGTTCTGGGCGTTATCACCATGACAAATTTTAAAGTAGAACTCAAATCTTGAGATTTTAGCATGAACTACATCATCGCCAAAATTTCTGATGTCACGTGTTTCATTATGTCAAATCCACCATTTGTGAGGCGGTGACGGTTAGTCAGATCACCCTATTTCACTCATTCAGTACTTCACAACTACATGAAGTCCAGCGAACGCTGTCATATAACGAACTCACACAGCTTAATCATTTGAAATGGATTAACCTCTCATAGAAAAACATCATATTTTCACAAAAGTCTGTCAATGATTCATCATTGGAACTTCTATAATTACCAATTCCCGAGTTTGGAAACATCATCTTATCTTCAATTGGAGTAGTCTTCCAGTTTTTCTCTACTTTCTGATCTCTGTAAGAGAATTTCAGAGTATAAAAAAATTGAGGTACATGGATAATGCTATATCCAGCGAGACAGGTTGTTCCAGCAACATGAAAGACTTTCCTGCGAATAAGAAGGAAAAGGTAATCGTGCACATCTTAGCGACTAAGTTTCATATGGAACCTGTTGCAGACGCTAAGTCAAAAGTCAGGCAAAATCCTATCATGAGGGATCTAGTCATCAATATCAGAGCTATTAAGAAGAAACAGAGCAAGCGACAGAAGAAGGAAGCCGTAGCTGAAGCGACTAAAAATGTTGGAGAGAATCAACCACTCTGGCTTGATACTTTAAAGGAGGAGATAGCTAAGCTGAAATGAGTTCTTTCATAGAATTAAGTATATTTCAACAATGTTTGGACAAAAGGTAGCAGAGGTAAGGGACTCCGAGATGATAGACCTAATCTTAATGGTCCCTTTTTGTAACTTCATTCTATTTGTAGAATTATGCAGAAGTCCGATCATTTTCGAATTCTACAAACATGTCTACCCTCTGCACAAAAAGATCTTTTTGTAATTTTGAGATTAAATGAATATATATGACTCCAGAAGTGGATTTTGGGATCTATTCATGACAGATTCTATCTAGTGGTGTTATGACTCTGTTTTTCCTTCATAGTATGTATTCTTGAAAGCTTAAATTTTACTTTCATCTGTTTGGCATCGGAGGAAGTAAAACCCATAATTCATCTCTGATATGTTCTCAATTTAGTAATTTAGACTGTATTTATTTCTTCTCAAACCACTCTGAATTCATTTTAATTAATTCTCTTTCACGGTTGTGTGTTTCCTTCCCTCCATTACTATGAAAATGTTCTATTAACTCAGACTCATAGAATCCAGTGCTTTCTGTTGTTGTTCGCCTTCCAAACAACTTCTTGCACACAAAATTCAACTTGTACACCCATATTTATTGTACGCAGTAACACCACAAGGTAAATCGTGCTTCCTCACATCTTTATCCACTATACATTTCTTCTCCATTGTGCTAATATCTTGCATGCATTACTTTGGCGTTGCACGTCTATACCCATTGTGCACAGTTTTTGTACCGTGCATTAATATTTCACATGCATTTCTCTCTATGCATTATACCCTGTCAAAGTTCAATATGCCCTACCACGCTCAAGAATCTACGTGCACCTACAAAACTTCTCTGTGTTTTGCAATACTACACACACTATGTGCACCATTACTAAGTGTGTATATCGCACTAAGCTAAATATAGTGCGCGCATTCACACACGATATTATTCCGCACAACACCACCATTTTTCTGCACGCACTTGTACGCTAACATTTTCCCACATGGTGCCCAAAATTTACCATGTGCTCCCGCACGTCCATGCCTTTCCACACGGTCCCAAAAATTTACCATGGATGCTCTGTGACCTTGGTAAATTAGCCACTTTGAAATTAATCTTCTGTGGATATTCGATTCAACTAAACCTTTTTGGACCATCTAGGCTCAGTGTTGGAACTGAGGTGCTCTAATACCAAACTATAGCATCCCCTGGGCCACACACTCAGGCCGGGGGATGCCACTTCACGAGGCAACACCCTCGTGACCTCGCTGCGGAACTTACAGTAACATACCCAATATTCTACTGAGTATACTACATAATATTTGCATATAAAAACATATACATGTATGCATAATTACAAATCAAAAATTAGTGTAATTACACATTCACACAGAAACCTCTTGTGAAAGATTTACATATAAAACATACAGATAGTACATACTGTAACTTAAAATTTCATATTGAAATAACAACAACCACAGTAATGCAGCATATACGGAAAATACCCACAACATGCATACAGTTATAACCATGCATTGTAGATTGCTCATAAAACAAGCACATAAAATAACAAGGAAGCATGTCATTTTAATACACAAATGGTACTTATCTTGGTAAGGATGTCACCAACTGCGTGCAGAAAATCCATGAACCTCCCAGCCTTAGACTACACTGTTCATCACTCTCAACAGTGAGTCACCCCCGAGCTGGGACTGAACTCGACCAGGGTAAAGGGATTCCTAACCAGGCTAAGGCTCATGGACAATAGGAAATACTCTGTCATGGTGCTCTCTCAACCAACAGCCTACAGTCCCTCATTCCCCACATGCCTGTCCCACCCAAGGAAGTGTGCACCTTCTCTACTCAGTAGTCCTTCGACTGCCCCAATTCCCTTCCAGATCTTCAACAACAGGACGGACCGGAAGTCTCTGGGCACCGTAGCTATAGTTTAGTACCTTCAGTAAATTGATCCTCAATAATTCTCCCACTCAGAGAATTTCTCACGGGCTTGACAACCCACTTCTTCAATTTCTCTCCCACGGGCCTAACAACCTGCTTCTTCAATCCCGCTCCCACGCTAACCAACTACACAAACAGGAATAGCTAAGGACAAGGATTCTGGTACAGTGAAATGAATGTTCAAAGTTAAATGACTGGGTGAGGGGAAATGGTCCTAGAATCGTTGTTGACCGGTCTACTGAATGAAGGTAGGAATTTTCCCAAAAGATGATGTTCTGAAAGATCAAAAATCCCCTAACAAAATGATCCCCCCCTGAATTGAACTGGGTCTTGTCAATAAGTATGCATGTCTCCAACTTGACACTTGTCATGATGGAAGTTACTTTGGGCCACTTGTCCCCAACTTTAGGACTTAGGATAAAATAATTATCCATACTTTATGTTTTAAAGAAATATTAATATAATATTCCTTTTTGGCTTAAGCTCTCGCTCTAGCTTAACCCTTTCCTTAACTTTTGGCCTTCCCTTTCCCTAACCAATAGAATTCAGTCCCCCTTCTCTTTTATCGTGGTTGGTCTGTGCACAGTGATGCATTTTATATTAAACATAAGACATATACAAAATAGGCGCGCTAGCCTTTCACAATTAGGCGTGCTGGCCTAATTCCAAAACATAAGCACCTAGCGTATTATCACTGGATCACCAGCCTATAACATATATCGTATACACAAAGGCTTCCTAGCTTCAACATCATGCGCACTTACGATGCTGCGTGTGGTATCTTGGAATGTGCAATCTTCCTCATTTACTGCGCTCCGCTTACAATTCTGCGTGCAGTATTCTGGGATGTGCACTACCACATCATTTTACTACACAGTACATGCGCGCACTATGCCATGGAAAATGCATTACAAAAATGATGTCAAAACAAATCACCAGCTTAAGTATACTTGCATTACATTTACAATTGGTTTCGACTGAGGGATATTACACCATTGAGATGGATTCCTAGGGCCTGTCAGGTGTAGACAAAGTAGTGTACATGCCTTGTTTCTCAGTGGATGGTTTGGAAATAACACAGGCAGTGCAGGACCAAATATACTCCCTGACATCCTGTCAAAGTTTTGGCCAGTAGAAATGTCACTACAACACTACCACTTTATTTTCCACGCCGAAGTGTCCTGCCATCCAACTGTAGTGGGATTTCCAAATCAGCTTTGCTCACTCAATTGATGGAACACAAATATGGAACAGATGGCACAACAACCCATCCTAAAGATGGAAATTAGTGAAAATTGTGTTTGCGCCCAACATCTGGTAGGTGTTGGCGAAGTCAGGATCTATCCCATAGAGGTGGGGCCATCTGGAGGTATCGTGGCTGCAAGAGTCTACCTCCATAGTGAGTGCTGTGATTGGAGGTCAGCTGAGGAAATCAATGACTCAGTTGGTACTTCCTATTTTATATTTGATGTTGAGGTGGAACTGTTGAAAATATGTGGACCACTTCTGATGGTAGTCATTCTGCAATTTACGTTGTGTCTGCATGAACTGCAAAGGCTTATGATCAGTGTGGATGACTGTCTCCTTCCCAAGAATGTAATGCCTCCACTAGCGGTAGGCTTGCATAATGGAGTACATTTATTATGCATAAGTATGGTACTTACGAACGACATCTGACAGTGTCTCGCTATGATAGGGCACAGGGTGGCCGCGCTGATTGAGGACTACACCCACAACATAGTCTAAATCATATGTCTCGATCTCAAAGGGTTGTTGCAGGTTAGGTAACGAAAGCACTTGGGTTGAGCACAAGCACTACTTCAGATTGTCGAATGTTTGCTGTTGGGATAGGCCCCACACAAATTTTTCCTTACCACCACCCCTGGTTATTTGGCTGAGGGTCCATGCAATATGGGAGAATCCCAACATGAACCTGTGATAGAAATTGGCAAGGTCAAAGAAGCTCCGAAGCTCAGTGAGTGCAATTGGGGCTAGACAGTCATGGATGACTTGAATCTTGGTTGGATCAACATGCAGACTATGTGCATTAACAATGTATCCTAAGTACTGGACCCTGTCCATGCTGAAGGAGAATTTCTCCAAGTTGGCATATAGCTTGTGCTGCCACAGAGTGTGCATAACCTACTGAATATGATACAAGTGTTCTGCCCAAGTCTTGTTGTAGATGAGGATGTCATCCAGATACACCACCACAAAATAATTAGTGAAAGACTGCAAGATATCATCCATCATCTTCATGAAATTTGTTGGGGCATTTGTCAAACCAAAGGGCATGAACAACCATTCAAAAAGACCTTGTTTTGACTTGAAGGTAGTTTTCCATACATCTATTTGCTCTATTGGGACCTGATGGTAGTCAGACTTCAAATCAATCTTACTAAAGTATTTTCCCCTCTTGAGTTGATCAAGGATATCGTCGATTCAGGGAATCAGGTACCGGTTCCTGACTATGATTTTATTTAGGTCTCGATAATCAATGCTGAGTTGCCAAGTCCCATCTTTCTTCAACACCAACACGATTGGGCTTCCACAAGGTGATGAGTTGGGTCAGATGTGTCTGTTCTGGAGAAAATCTTAAATCTGATGCTTGATCACCTCATTTTCTAGCAAAGAGAAGTGATAGA
>JASDQU010204365.1:0-18892 GCA_032191745.1 Picea mariana
GGCCGAACCCTCTCTAATTGGTTTTCCCCTTGTGGGTTTTTCCAGGGTCGAAGTTAGACCGAATATCTTTGTGTCTATATTTTCTAAGTTTTGCATATTGCTGATATTTTATTTATGCGTTGAAAACAATGTTCAGAATCCTCATGTTTCAGTTCTGAAATTTATTTTTTGTTAAGTTTTTTTTTATATGATGAAACACAGTGCTGAGTCATATGTTGAAACACCGCTGTGAGTATATGCTGAAACACAGTGCTGTAACAGATGCTGAAACACAGTGCTGTAACAGATGCTGAAACACAGTGTTGTAATAGATGCTGAAACACAGTGCTATAACAGATGCTAAAACACAGTGCTGTAACAGATGCTGAAACATAGTGCTGAGTCATATGCTGAAACACCGCTGTGAGTATATGCTAAAACACAGGGCTGTAACATATGCTGAAACAGTGTTGAAACTGAGTTTGGCATTTAAATTTGACTGAAAAATCAGCGAGATTGAAACTGGGTCGGGTTTTGAAAAATTAACAATAAATACATCAACTATAAATCAACATGATGAAAAATAGATCTGTTATACACAAACTGTGCCCAACCCATGGTATGAGAATATCAAATTTTATTTGTTGTACGAAACTACTCATCGTAATCTTTATCCCAAAAATAGAAGAGAACTTAGGCTTAAATATTCTTCTTTCCAATTAATTAATGATATATTATTTCGAAAGAATTTTGACGGTGTTTTTCTGCGTTGTTTAGAGAAAGAGGAATCCAAAAAGGTGTTGGGTGAACTGCATTCCGGTGATGTCAAGAGTCATTTTGGTGGAGATACCACTGCCCACAAAGTGCTAAGGGTTGGATACTATTGGCCTACCTTGTTTAAGGATGCTCATGCTTTGTCTCGCAAGTGTATAATCTATCAAAAGGCTATAAGACGGGTGAAAAAGGCAGCTTTTCCTTTGCAACATGTTACGGTAGACACACCTTTTCAGCAGTGGGGCTTAGACATTATAGGACCAATCAATATCCCTTCCTCACAACAACACAGGTAAATTCTCACGAAAACATACTATTTTACAAGATGGTTTGAAGCCTTACCATTAAAAGTGGTCAATACGAATCAGGTAGTGTCATTTCGGAAGTCCCATATTATCACTCGATTCAGAATTCTTGAATGTCTAGTTTTTTACAATGCTTCTTATTTTTATTCCCTAGATATGAATGTTTTCTCTTTGGAAAAAGCGATTAAACTAAAGTACTCTCCCAACTATTAGCCTCAAGGGAATGGTCTAACCAAGTCGACAAATAAGAATCTGATCAAGATTATAAAAAGGACAGTGTCAGAAAACCACAAGAATTGGCACAATGCATTGTACAAATCACTTTGGGCTGATAGGGTAACTCCAAAATCCTCCATTGGTAATTCTCCTTTCTTCCTCGTTTACGGAAGAGAATCCATCCTCCCCCCACATATCTTGCTTCCTTCTCTGAAATTTTCGCAGAAAGTTCAAGAAGAGGAGTGTCCTCCACCAAAAAATTGGATAAACGCTCTCTTAAAATTGGAAGAGGTAAGGACGCAGAAAAAACAAAAATTGGATCAACACCAGAAAATTGTAAAGAGTTGGTTTGATGCAAGTTCATCCTCTAAAAGAAATTTTAATGTAGGGGATTTGGTTCTCAAATGGGACAACGCACACGAGAACAAAGGAGAACACACCAAGTTCCAAAACCTGTGGCTGGGGCCTTTCGTCATTTCTGAAAAATTGGGTCCAAGTTCTTTTCGGCTACACAACTTGGAGGGACAACCAGAAACTTTTCCAGTGAATGGCCAGTCTCTTAAAAAATACTTCACTTGAGAAAATCAGATCCACCCCTTTGTAAATATTTTATTTTACTTTTTCTTGGTTGATTTTGGTTCTTTTCATTTTGCTTGATTTTTTGTATTTTCTGGATGATTATGTCTGAATCATTATTTATTATTGAATGAAATTGGATTTTTCATTAGCAACAATTGAGAACAGTTCGAAGCATCTAAAATCATATAAGTTATGGTAAGTTTTTTCCAGTCATTATTCTCGGTTTTCATTGAAATCTAAGGGAAACATGATTATCTTTAAAAAAAAATTCTAACGTCGTACCTGTTTTAAAGAAAACAACTCACAATGCTTTCCCATCCTAGAGATGATATCTTAATTGAAATCTAGATGTCCGAATTGTGATGAAATTCATCAGAACGGAAAAATAATTCTTAAAAGATCGACCCTTTCATTATCTGACTATGAAATTTTTTGTATCACCCCGCTCTCTTGATATCACAAAGTTATGAAAATATTATAAACATTTTTGGAGAGTTGGAAACACTGTAATGTGTGGGAATTATGTGTAAACCCGTTGGGATTATGAACAGGTCTGTTGGCAACGGGTAAATGCACACATGATACCAAGATAACTTTGTTGAGGCATTGAACAGGCCTACTGGAAACGAAGCAATATCAGGTTCGAATATCCTCAGGTATGTTTTGAAAGTCTGATCAAATGTCAGGATGCTTTTGTCACAAATGGAAAACTCTTGGGTGGGATAGAAGTACAAGAGTGGGTTAAATGACATCCCTGACAAGGCTAAGGATGCTTGCTGGCAGCAGTGGCCCTATCAACATTATTGGAGTTATCTGTATAAACATCGCTACCCCTGTGATCTAACGAGATACTGGATTAAATTTTCTAGACATAACTTACCCAATACCATGACTGTGTTATTTTTCTGAGTTATTGTTCAAATGGTTGATTTGTCTTTTAATTTCCTCTATTAATTATTGTTGAGTCATATGTTCCTTGATATAAAGTTCTGATGATGCAGAGATAATTGCTTCACCCAGCGTGTCACCATTGTTGGCATCCAATAATGCTTGTCAAATTTTATCATGGTAAAATGTTGTCGCCAAGGGATAAATTTTTTTGTAGTTGCCTCTTGCTCCTTACAAACTTTTCTATCTTTTTGGTTTTGAGAAGATTCATTTGCCTAGCTATGTGTAAGAATTCATCGTTTTAATCTATCATTTTTTTTGTTTAATTTCATGACTGAAAGCATGAAATTAGAACAAAATTTGGCTTGAGTAATCATCATACAGTTTGTGATTTATTTTGTTTCTTTTGTAAATGGGATTGTAACTAAAGGGCATCTATATTATTTTTATAAACCTAAAATTTTGTAAGCCTATCTTTTTATTTGTTGATCCATTACCATAACACTTGATTTATCCACTTTGGGAGATATGACTTAGTCATTTCTATTTTTTATTATATGGTTTTTACGTTTGACATATGCTTGATTGCGCAACTAGAAGAACCTTGGGTTAAATTCAAAATATGAATTCTACTCATACCAGTTGAATCACTATCTTGTCAATCTGGTACAGGACTGACACACTCACATTCCACATCACCCTTTATCATGCATAACTCAGTCTTGCATTCATTGTTGAAACAAGTAAGTAGTGGTGTTTTGTTTTTAGTATTCATTTGTCAGAATGGTTTACTTTCTTGCACGTCCTCTGGTTATTACCCACTCAAAGCTCCAAATTTTAATTATGGTAGCCTCCTGAATCCTTAGGTATCAGGTTCCTCCCAATTATGTAGACCTCTCCCTACTGTTTGTGGGTTGGAGAACACAACCTACCTATCATTGACCTTATTGTTTCTATGTGATAGTACCCATGGCACCCATGGTAAGAATAGAACCCAATGGTTCGCAAGACCTCCTCTCTCATGACAACACCATAGACGACATTATGGCACATGGCTGGGATGTTTTCATCAGACGTTTTGAGGGTTTCAACCTCGCTGTGGCCCAAGTTTCTGCTCAGACGTTTGATGGAACTAGGGCTAAAATTGTGTATCTGCAGCTAGAGGTGACAGAGGGTTCCATCACAAAAGCTACAGGACTATCCCATGAGGGATAAAGATGGTTCCAAAATGCCAAAATTGAAGGTGTGCCCTATCATTTTCTCATGGCCTCCAAGAAATCGTTTTGTTTCCCAAAAGGTACCCCAATTTTTCTTTTCAAACCTCGATGGCATGGCCTTCTCTTAATGCTGAAGAAATTTATTACCTGTGAAGGCATATATGGCCTGGTATTCTTGTATCATTTCCGCTTGTTCATGATTTTTCTAGGTTTCAAGTTGAATGTGTATTTTTATCTACATAAGAGTTTACAGAAAATGGCTAAGTTCTATCAGAGGCAGAAATTAAACCCATATTCAAGCCTGTTTCACCATGGCCTCATGCGAAATCCTTGTGATCTCGCATTTGTCTAAGACTAGGGATGGTTGGGAAAATTTCTTGTTTAGGAATAATTTTTCCCTACCTGAAAATCAAATAGAATTACCTCTCCATCTCAATGAAATCCCCAATCCATGTCAACCTAACCCTACTATCGAAAACCTATGTGTTAATCTACAAGAAGACCATGCGACCATAAATCAAACCTCTGTTTCTATTCGGAACACATCGGGCAAAAATCCACTATGCGATTTCATGCCCAAAAAGTCATTAGAAGAGGTTTTAGATGTGTTAAAAGACATGATTCCTACTGTTCCTATTCATGAGTCGAATGAGGTTGTTTTAAACAAATCGATTGTCAAGAAAAATTGCAGGCATAAGAAACAGATTAATCCAGATGTGAATTTTACGAATATGAGGACATGCCGACTCCTATCTAGGAAATTAAGAAATCAACAGCGTGGAAATGAGAAATCAACCCCAGTGATCAAGATCGATGATCATTTTGATGAAGATGATATCGATATTTTTATTGCTCAAGAGGATGTAGATGACTAGTTCCTGGGAAATGAAATTGATATTGATGCTATCTAGTATGATTTCGTTTCTAATCTCCCACCGTTCCTAAAGAACCAATAGGGTTTCTCTAGTATACAACACGATATGAAGAAAATTACAGGACAGACCAAAGTGCCCTCTGCAAAACGGACTCAACCGCTATCTACCATAGAACCAGTTCACTGTGAAAACTATCTTGATTGGTTTGAGAGATAGTATAGGGATATCCCTTATCTCCAAGCACAGTTAAACCAAATGGGAGCATGAAACTCCTTGCTCGAGAAGGAAAATGAAGAATTAAAAGAATGCATTCGATCGAACGCTGACAAGGAAAACAAGAGGATTAAACGGGCTGGTAATGTAATTATCAAAAACTCAACGATTTTCAACACCATCATAAATTCAGATTTATCAAATGCTTCTTTAGCAAAACTCTGAAATGGTAAATATTTGTTTTGATTTTTGTGATTTGGTTTTGCTTGAAAAACAATAAATGGATTCACTTCTGATTTTGTTTTTATTTTAAGGCTAGCTACAGAATCGAAAGATTTTGTCACCGGTCTATTTAAAATTATTTATTTATATTATGATCTAAACTATGATCTCATTTTATCTTTTCAGGTAAGAAACATCTTATGATGTTATGTTTAAGGAAAAAAAATCATGTTCAAATGATTCAATTAGCTTAAGTAATTTTCCATTTTTGAAAAAAAACAATGTCATTAATGTAATTATTTTTTATATAAGGACTCCTATAGGAGTATTCCTGTTGTTATTCTATTTTTTGCAAAACAAACGTTTTTTCAGGGGTCATCCTCTATCTTGTATGATAAGAGGTAACTGATCCAAGACATGTTTAAATAGTTGTTGTTTCTTAGTGTTAAGGAAATGGTTTTTCTAGACCACGGTATGGACATATAATTTTGGAAGTGATATGGGAAAGCAGTTCGTTGTTGGCTTTAGACCTGTGTGAAATATGCAATGCTTGATTCATTGTATTCTCATGTTATTTATATGTTATGAGATGTTATTTGTGTTGATTTATCTTTAGCCTTGTCTCTACATGATATTTCATATCGTTGATTATTTGAATGTTGTCCATGATCTGTAGGTTTAGTTTGTACTTCTGATCGATCAATTATTAAGTTATTTTTTAGATTACTTATGATATTAAATGGTTGATAATATCAATTCCTATAATTGAGATTTATTTCGTCCTCAGCTATTGATTATCTTGAAGTCACGGGATATTTAATTAGTTATCTTTCTATTGTTATAAATTCACTCCAAAGCATGAAACACTTCCTTGAATTTCTTCAGGAAGCACTATTGATTGTTTCTGTCATGGGTTTCCCTTAAATACAAAACAAGCAGGAGCTCATAGAATGCAGAGAGAGGAACTTAGTTTATTGTTGATCAATTAGAGGTTAGTAAATGTATTGTTTTCTTTTATTTAAAGTTGTTTACATACGAATGAACATTGATTGCATTAATTAGCTTTGTCTATTTTTGTTTCATCGTTACAATCATATTCACTTAGTGTTTATTAGTTCAATATATTTAAACATAAAAAAAAGTATTGTTCATATTTGATCTTGTTCAAAAATTTTATCAAACAATTATTTTCGCAAGATTTTATTTAAACCTTGTAAAATTGTATAAAATATTTGTATATTAACACTATTAGATCAACATTTTGTAATTAGTGTGTCAATTGTTAGAATTATAGTTTTAGATTAGTTTATTTCCTTTCATAGTTTTTAGGACCCTAGTTGGCTGACAAAGCCATTAAACCCATCAGGTTAGATCATAGCAAATGAATTGGGTTAAATCGACAACCCTGGTTCGTATCTATCCTTCTCGTTGACGGTGTGTCATAAACGCCCGTCAACCGAGCCTGACAACCTGCTTCTTCAGTCTAGCTCCCAAGCTAACCAGCTACACAAACAGGTATGGCTATGGATACAAGTTCAGGTACAATGACATGAAGGTACGAAAGATAGCTCAATGAGTGTGTGAATTCTCATGGATGATTGAATGAATGACTGAATGATGAAAAGAATTCTCTAAAATGAACTAAGTCCAAACAATATGTATGCATGTCCCCAACTTGACACTTGTCATGTTGGGAGCTACTTTGGCCCACTTGTCCCCATCTTTAGAACTTAGGATAAAATAATTATCCATACTTTATACTTTAAGAAATAGTAATATAATATTCCTTTTTGGCTTAATATCCCTGTCTTATCTCCTTTTACTTAACTTTTATCCCCCACTCTTTCCCTAACTAGTGGAGTTTAGTCCCCCATATGCTTTATCGTGGTTGGTCTGCACGAAGCGATGCATTTTATATTAATGATGAGACATATACAAAAGTAGTCGCATTGGACTTTAACATATAGGCTCTCCGGCCTAATAATCACAAAACTTGCTCACCAGCATATAAAACACAGCATATACACAAAGGCTCCCTGGCCTCAAAATCGTGCGCACTTAAGTTGTTGCGCGCGGTATCCTGGAATGTGCACACTTTCTCATTTTACTGCGCAGTACATGCGCACACTATGCCATGAAAGGTGCATAAAAAAATGATATCAAACAACTCACTATCTTAAGTACATTTTCATTTACATTAGAATTGGGTTCGGCCTATGGATATTACAATCCCCTCCCCTTATTTATGCACTTTCCTCAATGCATTATTTACTCATACATAACAGGATTTCAAAAATCCTCAAAAAGATATGGGTATTTTTCTTGCATTGCATTCTCATGCTCCCAAGTAGCATCCTCAAGACTGTACTAGCTCCATTGGACCTTTACAAGACCTATGGATCGATTCTGGAGTAATTTGATTTTCCAATCCATAATGCGTACCAGATGCACTTAGAAAGTGCATTCTTGCTCCACCTGGATCACATTCCAATCAATAACATGATTAGCATCATGTATATATTTCTTGAGCAATGATACATGGAATACATTATGAAAAGACATGGATGCAGACAATGCAATCATATAAGCCACTGGACCAATCCTCTCTAGGATTTCAAATGGCCCACAATAGCGAGATTCCAACTTTGAACAATTTCCCAACTTGAGGGAACTTTTGTTGAATTTCACTTTAAAAAATACATGGTCTCCCACTTTATATTCCCTGTGAGTTCTGTTGGGCTCTAAATATGTCCTAAAATATGACCTCTATGCATCATCCAAAGGTAGGCGCTGGCGCAAGCGTTTTACTTGTCGCCTACGTAGGTTCTTACCTTTTGTTTTCAATACTCGTCCTCCAGAGATGCAACCCCTACAAAGGGACAGCAATCGTAACAAAAGGAACAACAATCATTCTGTTGAAATGAACAACAAAAGGTACAACAATCATTCTGTTGAAATGAACAACAAAAGGAACAACAATCATGACAAGGGAACGATAATTGTTATATTGGGCCGAGCTAATGTTGTATTAATTGAGTTGTAGTACTTGCCCAACTATCTAATTTGTCAACCCAGGGTTCGTAAAATGACGAAGAACATGCAAAGTATATGCAAGATTGAAGCAGAACTAATATAATCTAATGTTTAAGCTACAAATGAAATTGAATCATTAATCTAACACATGACTAAAATAGAATCATTAATCTAACACACGACTGAAATTGAATCATTAATCTAACACACGACTTTGAATTGAATTAATCTAGTTGCGTAAATGAAATTAATCTAGGAATGGGAAACTGCATGAAAGAAATTAATCTAGAAATGGAGAACTACACGAAGGAAGAGCAGATACAACAAGTGAAGAGTTGAATGGCATAACAACATATGAGAGCTCTCACCAATGAAGCAATCTTACATTCAATAATCAAATCAATCTTCATAACAGAATAATGAAAGCATGAAAACCAAAACCATGAATCAAAGCTAAGAATCCCTTTCTCTTTTGAATCTTAATGGCTACCATTAATGACTACTCTAATTCTCTACTTACAACTGAAATCTCATGAAGAGAGAGAAATCTCTTTTATACATGATAGCCTTGAATATAAGATAGCCATCTCATTATTACAGATCCACTTTTCTCTCAACCTATTTCCCATTATTACAAAATATAATCCCTTCAAATCCTCACACATATCTCTCATATATCTTGAATAAGATATTCCAACCAAATCTCCATGATCTTCTCCTTGGAATGGGCTTCAATTATCTCCTCAAATATTGAAATGGTGGAGGAAGTATTCGAGAAGTCCTTTTGAATTAATCCTTCTCATATTTCTACACATTACAAATCTCACACATATTTGAGACATAGATGAAAACATGTTGATTTCTAACATTTAATCACAAATTCCTTTTAAATACTAAAGTGAATAAAGTGGAGAACAATAAGGTGAAACCCAAGTATATTTATGGAAATGATGTGATGAAAGGTTAATGGGGTGATGAAATGTGAAGAATGATGAAGGGAAAGGTGGATGAAAATAGGACATTTCTGAGCCCCAACAAGTTCTACTCTTATCAACATAGCTTTTCTGCCTGTCTTGGGAAGCCTTTAAATTTTGCTTTATTTTTATCATTTTCTCCTCCATTTCCCTGAGAAAATCTGGCCTAACCACTACTCTATTTGTTGGGTTATCCCAGCTTACTGGTGTGTTGCACTTTCTTCCATAAAGTGCCTCAAATGGGCTCATCTTTAGAGATGTTTGGTACCCATTGTTATAAGAAAACTCTACCAAGTGTAGGTAGTCTTCCCATTTTGATGGTTTATCCATCACATACATCCTCACCAAATATTCAATCATTTGATTAACCCTCTATGTTTGTCCATCTGATTTTGGATGATAAGTTGTAATAAAATTCACATTTGTTCCAAATCCATTAAATAATCTTTTCCAAAATTTTGAGATAAATTTTGGATCTCTTCCAGACACAATTGTCTTGGGTATGCCATGTAATCGAGTTATTTCTCTCATATAAATATCAACAATGTTGGCTTCCTTGTGAGTTAGTTTAACTGGAATAAAATGGGCAGCTTTAGTAAGCTTATCCACCACTACCATGATAGAATCATGTTGCTTGTTTGTTCTGGGTAGCTTGGTGATGAAATCCATTGCTACAACTTCTCATTTCCACTCAGGAATGGGTAATGGCTATAGCAAACCTTCTGGGTGTCTATGCTCAACCTTTACCTTTTGACACTCTAAACATTTGGCAATAAAATCAGCAACCTCTTTCTTCATGCCTGGACAATAATATTGGCTCTTGACAGTTGCAATAGTTTTCTGATAACCTAGGTGCCCAACATAACGTACATTATGCATTTCCTTCAATATAATATTTTTCAATTCTTGGGAATTTGGTACATAAATTATGCCCTTGTACATGAACATTTCATCATTGTCTAGCTTGTATTCTTCAATTTTCTGCTGCAAATTACCTTCTTGTAATTTTTCCACTAATTCCTTGTATTGCAAATCTGATTTGGCAGCCTCTATAATTTTTTCTTTCAAATCTAATTGGTACATGATAATGGTTGTAGCATGAAATTCATGCACTCTTCTGTTGAGTGCATCAACCACTTTGTTCTCTTTCCCCTTGATATGCTTTATATCAAAGTCATATTCACTTAGAAATTCTAACCATCTACTTTTCCCNTAATTTTTTCTTTCAAATCTAATTGGTACATGATAATGGTTGTAGCATGAAATTCATGCACTCTTCTGTTGAGTGCATCAACCACTTTGTTCTCTTTCCCCTTGATATGCTTTATATCAAAGTCATATTCACTTAGAAATTCTAACCATCTACTTTTCCTAGCATTTATAGTCGTTTGATCAAATAAATATTTCAGACCATTATGGTTTGTTCTTAGCTCAAACCTTTTGCCCATGAGGTAGTGCCTACATTTCCTCAAGGCATGCACTATGGCTGCCAAATCCAAATCATGAGTGGCGTAGTGTCTTTCATGCTCCTTCAACTTCCTTGATTAATAACATATAATAAATGCATTTTGACTGAGGACTTCACCAAGTCCTTCTTTACATTCATCTATGCATACAATGAAGTCTTGATTTGGGTATGTAATCCTTAGTATTGAAGCACTTATTAATAATTGTTTCATTTGTTGGAAACTCTTTTGACAATCCAATGTCCACTGAAACTTCACACCCTTTCTTTGCAAGGAAGTGATTGGGTGTGCAATCTTTGAGAACTCTTCAATAAATCTCCTATAGTATCTTGAAAGGCCCATGAATGATCTGACCTCTGTCACATTCTTTGGCATTGACCATTATCTAATGGCTTCTCTCTTTTCAATATCCATTTCTATCCCATCCTTTGAAATGATATGGAACAAATAATGAAATTGTTTCTGATAAAATGAGCACTTGATCAATTTGGCATACAACTGATGCTCCCTTAATACTTGCAACACCATCCTCAAATGATGCTCATGCTCTTCTTCTAACTTAGAATTTATAAGAATGTCATCCAAAAAGACAATGACAAACTTGTCTAAATATTCTCGGAAAACACCATTCATTAAGCACATGAAAATAGCTGGTGCATTTGATAGCCCAAATGGCACCACTATGAACTCATAATGACCATACCTTGTCCTGAAGACGGTCTTGTTGATATCTTCCTCTTTAATCCTTACCTGATGGTATCCTGACTTGAGATCTATCTTTAAAAATATTTTTTCATCCTTCAATTGATCAAATAGATGATCAATCCTTGGCAAAGGATACTTGTTCTTTACAGTCACTTTATTCAACTGTCTGAAATCAATACACAATCTTAATGTCCCATATTTCTTCTTCACAAACAATACTGGGGCACCCCAAGGTGACACACTTGGGTGTATATACCCTTTCTTCAGAAGTTCTTCAAGTTGCATTTGAAACTCCTTCAATTTTGGTGTACTCATTCTGTAACAAGTCTTGGAAACTGGAGATACTCCAAGCATTAGATTTATAGAGAAATCAAGATCTCTCTTTGGGGGTAGTCCTAGTACCTCCTTGAAAACATATTTAACTTTTTTAGGACTACATAATCTTCCAAATTTAGCAACTTATATTTAGGTGTCTCTTCCATATGAGCTCCAAATATTTGACACCCTTTTCTGTAACATCTCTTCAGCTACAATGCTGAAATTTCTCTGATGGTTACTACCCTGGGAATTCCCTGCACTTTCCTTAGGTTCCCTTCCCCATCCAAGCAAGTAAATTCCTTTTTATGGCAGTCTAGGATAGCATGATGTTGGTCCAACCAATCCATCCCAATTAGATAGTCATAGGAACCTAAAGGTAAAATGTTCAAATCTACCCTGGTGTTCAGTCCATTCATGTCCATAAGACATGACTTAACCATCTCATTAACTTTTCATTTGGCTCTGGTATCCAACTGCACCAACCAAGATTTTCCATGCTTCCTTATTGGAAAATGAAAACTTTCCGCCATCTTAGGATCTATATAACTATGACTAGCTCCTGAATCAATTAAAATAGCAATGGTTTGGTTGTTGATCATACCTTCCACTTCAATCATATGTGACTGATACTCTTCTTGCTTGTTGTCTAGGGATACATAGATCCTGGGTTCATTTCTGCCCATGCCCTCCATTATTTCAGATTTTTGTACATTGTGAATAGTCCTCACTTTTTCACCCCTATGGGGACAATCTCTAAACAAATGATATCATTTACAACCCCAAAATTGTATAGGTGGCTGCCTTGGCCTTTGACCTCCTTCCTCAATCATTATGGGTTCTCTAGAAGTTGGTTGTCCCTGAGGATTATTTCTTAAGAATGGTGGCTTAGTTCCCTTCTTCCTCTGATCCATCTTGAATTTCTTTTTGTCTTCAAAAGATTTTTGGAAATTTGGCCTTGCTTTTGTTGATCATATAGGCATTTAGCTCACCTTATGGTCTCCTCCAATGTCTTGGGATCATCATATTTTATTTTTTCACTGATAAATGATGGAAATCCACTCAAATACCTTTGAATCTTAACTGTCTCAACCTTGATGAAAGAAACATAATTCAACAGTTCTAAAAACCTTATTTCATATTCATCTATGGTCATACTCCCAAGCTTGAGTTCAAATAAATCTTTTATTTTCTTGTCATAGTATCTCTTAGTCAAGTATTTCTTCTCAAAATATTTCTTGAATTCCCTCCAAGTAACCCTTTTCTCTTTAATTTCCTGCACTTGCACAAGCTTATCCCACCACATGGATGCTTTTACCTTGAGTTGATAGATGGAAATTATACCTTCTTCATAAGAAGAATATTTGTGCAATTGAAAATACTTCCTCATGCCCAACAACCATGTCTCTACATCTTCATCCTTCTTGTGCTCGCCATCAAATGTAGAAGGTTTGATTTTGTTCATTTCTCCTCGTAGCTCATCCACCTCAAACCTATTATTCTTCCTTATAGGGGATGGACTTGAGATGCCATGTTCTCTCTTATTGGAATCCCTCGAGGAGTGACGTTAATGTCTGCTAACACTTATTTCTCTTCTTTTCTCATCAGGAGACCTATGACTTCCTGATTTGCTTGAGTCACTCTCCTTATCCAATTTCTTTTTTATTATGTTCAAGCTCTGCATTAACTTTATGTTGAAGTCCTCTTGCTACTCCTTGGATATCATAAGCCTTTGATTATCATTTTTATGGATTTGGACATCCTTTAGTAAATTTTTAATGTTCTCTACCATATTCATGTTTTCATCCCTTCCTTCTCCATGTCCATTGGAGTTTGTTCCTTCAATGTCCAAATGGACATCCATCCCTCTGATCTCATCTTCCTGGATGCAAGTCCCACGTGCCTCTTCCATTCCTATGGACTCTATGTTGATTCTGATATGATCTAGTTGTTGTTGACTCTGCAAAATGTGCAGCCATCAAAACTTTGTCAGACTAATTGTTTCAATAATTTCATGAAAAATATGAACCATTCTGGTTCAATAATATATCAGAATTACTTCTTCTGATTTCTTGGAAAATTGAATGCCTGGATTAATTTTCTAGGTGTATATTTAGATTCTTCTATCCAACACCTTTCCAATGCATGATCCCATGCTCAATTCTGAGTCTTGAGCAGAAAGTTATGATTATTTGAAAATTGCTCATTAATTTTTCTGTTCATTCTTCAACTTGGTGCAACTATGCGCTGTAAATATGCATTTTTTCACCTACTCCATTGAAATTTTAGAAGGAGCTCAATTTGGTTTCCTCATATACATATTTTGGACACTCTTTCCAAGTTTCACCTCTTTCTAGGTTCCGAGCTGCTAGTTACAACTTGCTGAAGTTCCATGCTAATTCATGTTTTTGGTTTGGAATTCTATAGGTACATTATTTTCCATATTAAACATTTTTAACATGCCCAGAAATTTGATTCAGCTCTCAAAATGTCTTCTATGGTTCAATATCTTTCCATTGACTTCTTCTGCTCCTCAATCTGATTCCAGAGAAAAAAGTTATGGCTCTTTGAAGTTAGCTAGGTCTTAAAATTTACCCTCCATTGTTTGTGTTGTAACTTTCTCATAAAAGATTCGTTTGACGAATGGTTTACACGATTAGAAATATATCTCCAAGCTCTTTTATTTGAGCTGTAGAGATAGAGTGTACCTTGGTACAGTATGTTCTTGTGGTTTTTGAGTAGCTAAAAACGCTCTTAAGGGCCTCAAAAACACGTTGCAAAAAGATGATGTTTAAACAGTATAAAATGTCACAGAAAATCGTTGGTTTTCTGTTGTTGTTCACCATCATAATGACTTCGCGCACACAATTTTCAACCTATACACCCATATTTAGAAGGTGCAGTAACACCACAACGTAAATCATGCTCCGCGCACCTATAGTCATTGTGCATCACTTCTTTGTCGCGCCAATAACTGGCGCGCACTACTTTTGTGTCGCGTACTAATATCCACCATGCAAAATTTTGGTTCTTGCACTAATACCTGTTGCGTGCAATTTTTGTATCGCGTGTTGATATTTCGTGCACATTTCACTCTACGCACTACACCATGCCAAAGTTTAGTACGCCCCTACCGTGCACCATTAACTAAACTGTCGCACGACAACTTGTACCCACATTGTGCGCGCTCTAACAAAGTTTATTTGTGCTCTTCCAATACTGCGCACACCATGCACGCCTATATTATGTGGGTGTACACTGCGTGCACCTTATCATGCGTATGCACACCGCGCAATTCTAGATTTAGCACGTGCACCTGCACACCAATGTATTTCCGCACGGCGCCAAAATTTAGCGCTCGCACCCGCAAATCAACATTTTCCTACGCTTCGCCAAAATTTAGCGCACGCACCCGCACACCAACATGTTTCCATGTGTCACCAAAATTTAGTGCATGCACCCACACACCAACATTTTTTCGTGCGGCGCCAAAATTTAGCACGTGCACCAGCACGTCAATATTTTTCCATGTAGTGCCAAATTTTTACATATCACAGGATTTTTACTGTGCATCATTCATTTTTAGTGAACCCACCTACGCACATTCATTTATGCACATTGATTCCTTGTGAATTTCGATGCAGAAATTGAGGATTTTTCCTAACTTTTTCCCCATTATACCATAGACATTCTGCAACTATAAAATGTTCTCAATTTCACCCCGATAACACCAATTCAACCTCTACAACAAGAAATTTTTGTGGTTTGAAATTTTTGGAACAATTTTTTCCCAAACTCAAGTCACAAATTGAGAATTTTAATTACTAATCTCGTTCCAACTGTCATGGCTTCACTGTAATTTCAAATTCAACCCATTCTAGGTCTGAATTTTGCTACAATAGATATTAAATCAGGAATATCTCACCACATGGCCATATTTCTCAATTTTCCCATGAATTTAACAACAGAAATTGGGGCTTTTCCCCAATTCTGCACCATTGTTGTTACTTTTTACCATGGACGCTCTGCAACTCGAAATTTGGCCACTTCAAAATAAATCCTCTATGAAATTTCACTTCAAATCAACTTGCTCGGCCCATCTAGTCTCAGTGTTGAAAACTGAAGCTCTGATGCCATATTGTAACATCCCCAGCCACCCATGTTGTGTCATGCTACTCCAAATATTTCTTTTATTCTCTCTACGGAACATATTGTAACATACCCAACATCCAGTTGAGATATGCCACATAAATTTTCCGAACTTCATGCAATTAAAACATATACACACAAAACTCTTGAGTAACTTTATATATAATACATAAACAGACAAATACATTTCGTAAATGCACGTATTTGTATTAAAATAATAGTAAACATATACATGCATCATATACAAACAACACCCATAAATATAAAGACAGTTATAAGCACACATAGGATAAACCCATAAAAATAAACAAGTAAATAATAATGCAGCATGTAAATTTATCACACAATTGACACTTATCTTGGTAATAATTTCACCAACTACATGCAGACCTTCCACAAACCTCCCAGCCTTAGAACACACTGCTCATCACTCTCAATAGTGGGTCACCCCCGAGCTGGGACTAAACTCCACCCAGGTAAAGGGATTCCTAACCAGGCTAATGGTTCATAGACAACAGGAAAGACTCTGTCATAGGTGCCCACTCAAACTAACAACCTACAATCCCTCATTCCCCACATGCCTGTCCCAACCCAGGAAGTGTGCCCCTTCTCTGCTCAACAGTCCTTCGGATGCCCCACTTTCTTTTTGGGCTTCAGCAACAGATCAGATAGGAAGTCTCAAATCTCTGTAGCTGCAGTTTAACACCTTCAGGAAATCAATTCCCAACAATTCTCTCACCCAGAGAGAATTTTCTCACGGGCCTGACAACCCATCTCTTCAATATCCCACGGGCCTGAAAACCCACCTCTTCAATATCCCACGAGCCTGACAACCCGCTTCTTCAATCCAACTCCCAATCTAACCAGCTACACAAATAGGTATGGCTATGGATACAAGTTTAGGTACAGTGACATGAAGGTATGGAAGATAGCTCAATGAGTGTGTGAATTCTCATGGATGATTGGTTGGATGACTTAATGATGGAAAGAATTCTCTGAAATGAAATAAGTCCAAACAATATGTATGCATGTCCCCAACATGACACTTGTCATGTTGGGAGCTACTTTGGCCCTTTTGTCCCCATCTTTAGAACTTAGGATAAAATAATTAGCCATACTTTGTACTTTAAGAAATAGTAATATAATATTCCTTTTCGGCTTAAGCTCCCTGGCTTAGCCCCTTTTCCTTAACTTTTATCCCTCACCCTTTCCCTAACTAGTGGAGTTTATTACCCCATACTCTTTTATCGTGGTCGTTCTGCGCGTAGCAATGTATTTTATATTAATTTCGAGACATATACAAAAGTAGGCGCATTGGCCTTTAACATCTAGTCTTTCCGGCCTAATAATCATAAAACTGTCTCACCAGCCTAAAAAACACAGCATATACACAAAGGCTCCCTGGTCTCAAAATCGTGCACACTTAAGTTGTTGCGTGTGGTATCCTGGAATGTGCACACTTCCTCATTTTATTGCGCAGTACATGCACGCACTATGCCATGAAAGGTGCATAGAAAAATGATATCAAACAAGTCACCAGCTTAAGTACATTTTCATTTACATTACAATTGGGATCGTCCTAGGGATATTACATCCCCTGTTAAGCCCTAATATTGGTTCATTACCCCTTAATTGGGGCATATTATATTAGTAATGTTATTTTATTTATGTCAGCTTTAGGCCATTAGTTGTAATTATACCTCTTAGTCTCCTATATATACCAAGGAGACATTTTCATTTTGAATCATCTTGTACTTGAACATTTAAGTGGGGTAAAATGAGGTTTCCCCCTCGAAGAGGCTTATAATCTGAAATTATCTCTTTTTCAATGTGTTGAGTACTTTTTCTGAGGTTTTTCTATGCTATATTGATATTTGGTTCTTAACATATGGTATCAGAGCTCAAGGTCTTGGGGCTTCGCTGCTACATCTGAGACACCTTGGAATTTTCACTATAACTTTTTTTCTACAATGTTTCAGAAGGAACAGCTTGGAGGATATTTATTACATGGATCAAGGTATGTTGGGTTCAAAATTCATCTCCTCACGACTTATACTTTCGGAGATACAACCTGTACAAGATAGGGTTCTGGAATCATCCTGAACTGAGTCATTGCAGAATTTTCGCTATAAAAATGTTTATGTAACGTTTCCGACCCTGAACTCCTGAGTCTATTTATAGATATTAGTAATGTATCCATGGTAAAAATTTCATATTTTGGGACATCTTAAATTTGTAGATACACCCTATGTAAGATAGAGTATATGACTAGTCTCAAGAAGGTGTTCTTGGTAAAACAATCATAACTTCTTCCTAAACTATCCAAATTGAGTGGGACTGGCTTCATTGGATCGTGGACAGTCTGTAGTATTTCTGGTGTGATTTTTTGAATTTCATATAAATTATTTTGTGTGGGGCACACTATACAAGTGATATCTCCTGGAAAGGACTAAAATTGGCAAGTTGTGGGGAAGTTACCGTAAATTCCACTTGGCACATCGAATCTTGATCAGGCCTGTGGCATTGCAAAGAAGAAATATTAGAGAACTACATAAAAGAAAGTTTCATACCCAGAAGGGATGAAACTTGGGATATACAATAGAAGAAATATTTTCTAGCAAAACCACCTCAAAATCAAGGTTCAAAAGTGATACTTGGCCAACATGCCACCAAAAAAGAGAACTTCTACACCAAATAAGCCTCCAGAAAATCCTACTTGGACTCTTGATGAAGGTAAAGAAATGAATAGGGACATAAATGAACTACAAAATAAGATGGATTCAATGGAAGCTAAGTTGGATTCAATAGAAGCTAAGTTGGATACTAAGATGGATGGTTTAAAAGGGGAGATCATGGAAGTATTGAAAAATTTCGTAACAGAGAAGACACCTGAAAGTGAAAATGCATCCCATGAAATTCATGATGAGGACATAAGGAAGGTGAATCAAGAATGGAGAAACTCCAACTTTGGTTTGAAGACCA
>JASDQU010204368.1:6526-17456 GCA_032191745.1 Picea mariana
AACACAAGAGAGGATTCAACTCTCCATCCTTGCCCCTTCCTTCCACCCAAAAACAAGTTATAGAGAGAATGGTAGACTTTGTTCAATTCTGGTTAATTCAGGAGACCTAACTTGCATAGAATGCCCCACGCTCAATATTTAAAATAAGATTATGAAACTCACACACAAGAAACTAAAGTCCGTATCATTTCCAATGCAATTTGTCCCACTTCATTTGGATTCTCTATGAATAATTTATGATTGTTTTACCTGGAACACCTGTTTATTGACTAGCTTCGGGACTGGTCAAAAACCCTATCTTCCACAGAGTATATCTTCATAATTATATTGAATAAAGAGATGAAATTTTTACCACGAGTACCTTGATATGTCTTCTCAATACCATAGAAATTTCACCATCTGAATCGTTCTAGAAAAAAAGTTATAGCACAAATGGTAAGATGACCTAAAAATAACATACCTTAGAACACATCACCAAAACACATCATCCTCCCTTGAAATCTGGCCTTCTTTACTTCTGATTTCCTCTGAAATTCGACTTGTGTATCAAATGAATGTATAATGATATTTATTTATACCATTTATGTCACTTCCTTTTAACATTAGGTCTGACCTGACAATTTCTTATCTTGTAATTCTTTTCTTTAATTATCTTCAGGGCCTACATGTACTTCCCTCCTCAATTCACTTTGTCGTCTTCAAAAATTCATTTCTCCTCAACCATGAGGATCCATGTGACATGCCACATACCAATGGAAACAACATGATGTATACTATCCATCCATGGGTCTTGTATCTACATGTGCATTTTCCTTCATGTCCAAATACCTTCATCAATCTTGCGGTCCAAAACCCATGACTAGGGTTGACATCAATGACAACAAACAATCTTCCAACAATATCCCCCCTTTGTCATTGATGGAAACACTCATGCTCCCCCTATCATCATGGTCCCAATTTCTTTCCCCCTTTGACATCAATGGCAAAGGGTGGTGCTTCTCCCCCTGAGTTTAATGGCAAAAGGTAACTCTCTTCTTTGGGGCTACTCCCCCTAAACATGTGGCACTCAATAATACTTCATCCTTATTTTTGATCTTTGGGACATTTTCTTCCTTGGAATCATTTTTTTTGGCTTGTATCTTCTCTCTCTTCTTCATGTCTAGGATGTATATGTTGTCTGTTCTTCTTATTGCAGTTGCAACCAATCTTCCTGATTTATTTTCTCTGATTTTACATTTTCGGGAGTCAAATGTAAGAGTGTATCCTTGATCACACATTTTACTAACACTAAGGAGATTATGCTTCAGATCTTCAACCAATAGGAATTTCCCTGCTTTTACATTTTCACTTCCAAGATTTACAATTCCTTTTCCAAGTATTTTAGTAGATGAGTCATCTCCAAATTTAACATTTCCACCCTTTTTCTTCAATATGACAAATTTGCTTTGATCTCTGGTCATATGAGATGAGCACCCACTGTCTATGAACCATTCATCTTCTTCTTTGTATTCTTTAGTGACCAATGTTATTTGACAGTTTTCATTGTGTGGAATTTCTTTCCTTTTCCATGTTGTAGTTGGTATACAGACATTTGGCATATGATTATCTTCATTCATCTCTCTGCAATCTCATGCTTTATTACCAAGATTATTGCACTTGTAACATACAAAATTTTGATCCATTAATGGGTCAAATGGATTATATTTTTTGTTGATAGGTCTACGAACATTTCCATATCTACTATTTTCACCATTCATGTAGATTTCATAGTTATTCCTTTCATTGATTCTACAATTGATTTCCTTGTGTCCAAAATTTTCACAAGTATAACAATGTCCAAGAAAGAAATTTTGATACCTGGGAGTAAGTGATCTTCTTTGTGGTGTGGTCCATCTGGGTTCACGATCTATTCTTCTATAGTTTCCTTCATAATGATTTCTTTCATATCTGATGGGAGAGGATCTTCTTGATGTCTCATTCCTTCTGAATTCTAGTCTTCTATCTTGTTGTTCAACTTGTTCTGGAGTGTTGGTTTCATCATTTTCATCTTCCTTCTCTTGTTTTGTTGTCTTCAAACTGTCATTATATCCTAGTCCTGTATTATCATTTGGAGATATTTGATTTCTAAGGATCTCAGCTAATTTTTCAGTTCTTTTTTCGAACTTTTTTAACTTTTTTGTTGTCAATAGTAGCTCCCCTTTTGTGTGATCCAATTATGTTTTCAATTTCTCATAATATTCTAATTATTCCTTCAAGCTATTAATGGTCTTTTCAAGCTTGTAATTCTCTTCTTCACAACTACTCAATTCACCTTTTAGTATTATGTTTGTGTTTCTAAGCTTGCTATTTTCATTTTCAACATGCTTCAACTTTTCAAGGTTCTCATCTTCTTGTTCACTTTCTACATTGTCTTTGTATCCCCAAAAGGAATCAAGGTTGGTTTCTTCATCTGAATGTTCTTCACAAATGATTTCTTCTTCTTTAGAATTCTTGTGATCATCATCCTAGGTTTATTAGGTTATGAAGAGGACTTCTCCTCCATCATTATCTTCTTCATCACTCTCACCTAAGGAGATGTCATCATCCTTGGAATAGAAGATCTTTTTATTGTTGAGACTTCTCTTTTTATAGTAGCAGTTTTCAACAATATGTCCTATTCTACCATAATTAAAGCATTTGAGAGGAGACTTACCTTTGTATCTTCCACTTCCCTTATGAAACTTTCTTACAAAATTTGATATTTCTTCATCAAGGTCATTATCCTTGTCTTTTGTCTTCTTTATGGCTTTAAAGGTTGCTTCATTGTTTGGTTGGTCACTTTCTGTACCTATTCTCATTTCATATGCTATAAGAGACCCATGTAATTCATCCATTGTCATTTTGGTCAAGTCCCTAGTTTCTTCAATGGCGGAAACCTTAGCATCATACTTCAAGAGAAGTGATCTCAACACTTTTTGTAAAACCAACGATTCATCGAGCTCTTCACCTAATCCTCTGATAGCATTAACAACTTCATCAACTCTAAGAAGATAGGTTGCAATATCTTTCTTTTCATTCATCTTCAAATTTTCAAATTTCACTCTATGTCATTGACGCTTGACCTACTTAACTTTTGGATCACCTTCATAGATACTCTTGAGTTTGTCCCATACCTCTTTAGCAGTGCTACAGCCCATCAATTTTCTAGCAATGGTTGGTGCCAATGCTGCTAGAATAACATGTTTGGATTTTGAATTACAACTCATAAGGTTCTTCTTATTTGGATCAGTTGGAGCATTATTTGGGATTACATAGCCATTTACAACTGAGTACCAAATGTTTACTCCCAGATCCATTAGGTAAGTTTTCACTCTATCACTCTAGTATGCATAATTTCTTGCATCAAATTTTTGAACCTCATTTGAAATGTGATCATGGTCATCCATCTCTGCTCAGGATTTTCCTCCCAGTGGTTAAACTATTCTAAAGGCAACCTAATGTGATACCAATTGTTGATACTGAGAGGGGGGTGAATCAGTATCAAGCACAATTTAAAACCTTTTTCAACTTATACTTAAACCATTCAACTATATCCAATGAGAAATTAACAATAGCATGAGAGCTACACCAATACACTACAATACACCATGCACAATATATGAGAAATAATCAATAGTTATTGTTCAAGGGAAGTAATGACTTCCAAAGGTAGCTACAGATTCCAAATGTAAAGGGAGGGATTAAAATCCAAGAGGAATATATAGTACTCAAATATCAAGAGAGGATTTAACTCTCCATCCTTGCCCCTTCCTTCCACCCAAAAACAAGTTATAGAGAGAATGGTAGACTTTTTTCAATTCTGATTAATTTAGGAGACCTAACTTGCACAGAATGACCCGCGCTCAATATTTAACATAAGATTATGAAACTCGCACACAAGAAACTACAGTCCGTACTATTTCCAATTCAATTTTTCCCACTTAATTTGTATTCTATATGAAGAAGTTATGACTATTTTACCCGGAACACTTGTTTATTGACTAGCTTCAGGACTGGTCAAAAACCCTATCTTCCACAGAGTGTATCTCTTTAATTATAGTGAATCAAGAGTTGAAACTTTTACCACAGGTACCTTGATATGTCTTCTCAATACCATAGCAATTTCACCATCTGAATCATTCTAAAAAAAATGTTATAGAACAAATGGTAAGATGACCTGAAAATAACATACCTTAGAACACATCACCAAAACACTTCATCCTCCCTTGAAATCCGGCCTTCTTTACTTTTGATTTCCTCTAAAATTATACTTGTGTATCAAATGAATGTATAATGATATTTATTTATACCATTTATGTCACTTCCTTTTAACATTAGGGCCAACCTGACAATTTCTTATTTTGTAATTATTTTCTTTAATTATCTTCAGGGCTTACATGTACTTCCTTCTTCAATTCACTTTGTCATCTTCAAAAATTCATTTCTCCTCAACCATGAGGATCCATGTGACGTGTCACATACCACCGGAAACAACATGATGTATATTATCAATCCATGGGTGTTGTATCTACATGTTCATTTTACTTCATGTCCAAATACCTTCATCAATCTTGTGGTCCAAAACCCATGACTAGGGTTGACATCAATGACAACAACTAATCTTCCAACAGGAAGTTGGTGCTTCCAATGAATGTAATTCTTCAAGACATATAAGAAAAAGCATTATGTGGTTTTCTCCCAATTTGGGTTTCCACGTAAAACATTGGTGTACTGTGTATGTGTATGATTGTTCATTTGTTCATTGCTTATTTACTCTGTAGTTATTGGATGATAATGCTTCATTGATATAACACTTGGATTATATGGTTAAAAGGGATTAAATTGCTCTATTACTGATTCACCCCCCTCTCAGTAATCCAACAATTGGTATCAGATTCAGTTCCTTAAGGAAATAATTTAACCACTAGAAGGAGATCATGGATTATTCTGAGAATGGAGTACCAATGTTTAATGGTCATAATGGTTTTAAGTATGAGATGTGGAGCATAAGGACGGAAGTATTTTTACAAGCACAGGGACATTATATTTGGCTATCAGTTGTTACAAGATATGATAGTTCAAAAAGACTGCAGCCAAGAAGGTATTGATGAAAAATAACAAAATAGCAATGGATTTCATCTGGGAAGGATTACCTAATCCGGTAAGAGAAAAGGTTGGTAAATGTTCATCAGCAAAAGAACTTTGGGATAAGTTACATGACATATATTCCTCACCCATCACAGATTCAAAAAATGTCAAAGAAGATGTAGAAACAAATCAAGAAGAATTTTGTTCACCATGTCAAGAAGATTCATAAGATGAAGAGTACATAATCACCAGAGGTATGTTGTTTTGTGTTAATTGTGAAAAACATGGACATCTTGAAATAGAATTCCATGAAGGAAATGAGACAGGAAAAATAATTGAAAAGGAAGACAATTATGAAGAAGAATTGATTAGTGCTTTAGATGAACTAAGAGAAGAAAACAATTCACTCAAGAAAGAATTGAAGAAACAAAAGGAAAGTTGTCACATTTTTGAATAATCTCAATAGGTCATCGTGAACTTAAGAACTCATCTAGAAGAAGCCAGAAAGATCAAAGAAAATCTTGAATATCAAAATAAGTGTTTGGAAACCAACATAGCATCACAGAAGGAAGAAGCAGAAATGAGAGAGAAGATATTGACAGATCATCTTAAGGAAAGAACTAACAATCTAAACTAGCTTAAGGTAGAGTTTGGTCAAGAAGAGAAAGGACTTTAAGAAGAAATAATCACATTAAAAATTCATCTTGAAGAAGCAAAAAGAACAGAAGAAGTCATGAAGTCTCAGATAATAAAGAAAGAAGAAGAGGTTGAGAAGCTTGAAGAAGAAGTTGTCAGATTGAGAATTAAAACCATCAATCTCAACACGAACGTTGAGGAGACAAAAACATCTGCATCAATGATAGAGAATTAAGAGAATCATTAAAGGTTTCTAGAAAAGAAGAATGAAGAAAATAGAAAGAGTTATGCCGAAGTACTGAAAGGAAGGAATCATGGTCAACCAGAATTTAAGAAAACTATTAAAGATGCATCTTCAAGGGGACCATCCATGTAAAAGCCACAAAGAAGCTTCAATCATGATCATGATCAATCAAGACAAAAATTCAGAATGACTATGCCACAAACAAGATCATTCTGTTGGACACACCTACCACACTTAGAGGGGGGGGTGAATGAGTGTGGGGATCTTTTTCCCAAAACTTCCCTCTTACACAAAAACTCCTTAGTTAACATTCAAAATTTTCTCATTACTCATTGTTGTCATTTATAATCAGTTATATGTGAAGAGATATCAGCAACATATATCAGAAACATATCATCAACAAATCATCTCCACAAGGAACACAAAGAACACAAGATGTATGTACAATTTTTCTTTTTATTATGGACTTCAATCTGGGGGTTTTCAGCAACAACTGAATAGAGTACAACTCTACAAAAGAACCATATATGTATGCAATACTCAGCTTACATTCTCAGCACCAACTTATATAAGGCAACAATCCTCAACAGATATCAATCTGTCAACATAAACAAGTGCATCAACCATGCACCAACCTGTGCCAAACAACCTGTAATCAACCTATGCCATAAACAAGTGCATCCAACCATGTACCAAGTATATACCAATAATGTTTCAAATAATCATTAACAATGACTCATCAATATGTACCAACATCATCAACTATACACCTCATGTATGTGCCAACTCATCAACTCCTTGTCTCAACCATGACTAGTTTTGGATTAGTCAACAACCCCAACTTGAAATAATCATAACTTTGTACCTGTAATGAATAAAGATATGAAACTAATACAAAATTTTATTCAATGTGTTTTATGCAATTACTCCAGGTTTCACTACTTGGAACCTCTCATAAAAGGAGTTATAGCAAAAATGGCATACCTTGCTGAATTTTGGCTTATTCTAGAGAGAGACCTTGTAGAGTGTGCCCCGCATAAAGTGTTAATTTAATTGACCTAAAACTATTACAAAAAATATTAAAGAATGTACCCTAAACAACACATTTGGTCTCATTGAATTTGGATCTTTTATGAATAAGTTATGACATTTTTACCCGAAACACTTGTTTTTTACTAGTTTCAGGACTAGCCACAAACCATATTTTCCACAGAGTGTAACTCCCAAAATACAACGACCCAAAAGATGATTTTTTTACCATAGATGCTTGGTTATGTTTTCTCAATGGACTAGAAATTTTATAGTCTGAATCATTATATAAAAAATGTTATAGCAAAAATGGTGAGATGACATGTAAATAACATACCATAGAAAGCATCATGAAAAGAATTTATCCTCCCTTCAATTCCGGCCCTCTTTTCTTCACCTTCATTCTGAAATTTGGATTATATATCCTTGTTTACCTCATTCACCTATATATCTTGAATATGCTCAAGTTTTCCACACCAAAAATTCTCAAGAAGCTCTCACAAGAAGCTCTCCATCAATACTCCAAAAGATATTCTCACAAGAAGCTCTCCATTGATCCACACAAAGGATGATCTACAAAAGACCATTGCTATCTTATTTATATTTTCATACTCTAGGTCACTTAACCCATTTTTAGGTCACTTAACCCATTTTTAGGTCACTTGACCCATTTCTTGGTCACTTAACCTATTTTCCTTATTTTAGGGTTAACCACTTTTCATAAATAGAAATTTCTCCAATATTTTATCATTTAAATATTCCTTCTTGATTTTCTCATCTTACTTTATCATTTCTTTATTTTTTTCACTTATCTTTATTATTTAAATAATCCACCTTGACTTTTTCACCTTACTTTATCATTTAAATAATTATTTCTTCTTTTAGGTCACTTAACCCATTTCTAGGTCACTTAACTTATTTTCCTTATTTTTAGGGTTAACCGCTTTCCATAAATAGAAGGTTCTCCAATAATTTATCATTTAAATATTCCTTCTTGATTTTGTCACCTTACTTTATCATTTCTTGATTTTGTCACTTCTCTTTATTATTTAAATAATCCACCTTGACTTTGTCACTTTACTTATCATTTAAATAATGATTTCTTCTTTTAGGTCACTTTGACTCCATTGACCTTGGGGGCTTCAAGCCTTCATGTGTGGGTCCTTCATCTTTCTAATGCCATAACTCTCAAACCATGAGGAGTTATGTGACATTCCACATACCACCGAAAATGGCATGGCAAGCACTATCCATCTAGGATAGTTTCACCAACAATTTCCTTGATCTTCATCTCATTATTCCATATACAAGCATGGGTCCTTCAACCATTCTTCTAGGATAATTCAATCCGTAAAGTGTATTCCCGTGAGGGATTTAACCATAAGGGGACCACTTTGGAGTTCATCCATTTTTTCACCTTATCAATCATGATAATAAAATAATGAGAGCAAGGGTCCTCCAACCATTCTTCTAGGATAACTCAATCCGCAAAGCGTCTTCCCGTGAGGGATTTCACCATAAGGGGACCACTTTGGAGTTCATCCATTTTTGCACCTTATCAATCATGATAAGACAATAATGAGTCATCTATACATTTTTCCAAAAATGCATCATATACCAATGAAACCACAACGATCCATCTGCATCATATCAATGACAACTCATTGATCCATCTTCATCTATGCTATCTCATCAAGGAAAATACATATTATATTACATCAATCATCAATCAATCAATCCTTTGACATAAATCAATCACTTGACATCAATCAATCAAACCATTGGCATCATTGACAACATGATCCAACACATTCACTCCCAGGTATGCAAATTTATTTTATGGTCATTGTTTTTATTGTACTAATTTTGGACATAAGGTTGCAGATTGCAAGGATTATAAAAGAAATGTTCAAGCAAGAAGTGTCTATGTGGCCGCACGTAACATTGAGTGTTACAAATGTCATAACTATGGACACATAGCCAGTGATTGTAGAAGCATGATCGATACTTTCATGAAAGAGAATATTGATATCAGATATAAGAAATTATGGATAAGAAAACAAGAAGAATAGGTGAACAAATACCAAGTACCAGAGATCGCAAGATTTTGCAATAAAACGAGATGAAGAAAATTCTACAGAGAAAAAGAAAGATGTCAGATACAGAAAGGTTTGGAAAATAACTGAAATAAAGGAAGGGTGAGTAAATAAGGAATAGGTTCAAGATATTGTACTTTTAAGCATTGTAGTGAAAGATGAATCTATAGACATAAAGAAAGAATTCAGAGCTCAGAGAGATAATGATTCTACCCATGAAGATGATGATGAAACTACCAATGAAGATGATGATGAATACACAACAGAGCAGGAATTGTTCTGAGCCATCCGTCTTAGAGACTCCCAATTAATATGAATATTAGACAGGGGGAGTCTATGCGATAGTTGTGACAGACCAAAGAACCATCCTTAGAGAATCTTGCAGAGTTTAAGAAGATTAAGAGCAATTAGTTAGCAGAAGTAGAGTTTGATAGTATAATGATAAATGGGTTAGCATTATGGACAGTTGTGCAAGTAGAGTCTTGGACAACATGGACAGAGATGGATTTGTAAGCACACTTAGCAGGTTTGGATAGATATATGATAGTGGAAGAGAGCATGGATTCATAGATTGGTTCAGAGAGTGGTTCAGAGACAAAGGAACATTATCGTAATGGATGATAATTACACAGGAAATGGATCAAACAATGCTAATGGATTAAAAATTGACAGATATTTTTTGGAAACAGGCGGTGCATACAGTAGTTCACATTCAAAACAGATTAATGCTCAGAAAAAACACTAAAAAAACTCCCTACAAGCTATGGAAAGGAAGACCAGCAAATGTGAATCACTTCAGAGTTTTTGGAAGCAAATGTTACATCAAAAGAGAAGATGGAAGAATGGGAAAGTTTGACTCTCATGTGGACAAAGGAGTACATGTTGGTTACTCAAGTACAAGGAAAGCATACAAGTGTTACAATCTGAGATTGAACAAAATTGTGGAAAGCATCAATGTAACAATTAATGAAAATGGCAGAACAAAATCAAAAGAAGAAGAAAATGAATCAATGGAATAGCCTTCCGAAGAGGAAGCAGAAGATGAAAAGGAAGTAGAAGAGGAAGATGAAGAGAATCTAATAGAAATAGAAGATCAAGTTCAACAAGTGTCTCCAAAGACACCCAGTAAACGAGTACAGAAGAATCATCCTTCAGATCAGATTATCGGAAACAATGATGCAGGAGTTGAGACTAGAAAAAGAATCTGTTCACTGGAACAAACACACCTAGCACTCTTATCTACAATTGAACCAAACTGTTTTGAAGAATCCAACAAGGATGAATTTTGGAATAAGGCCATGGATGAAGAATTGGATCAAATAGAGAAAAATGACACTTGGGAATTGGCTCCAAGACCAAAAAATAAGAATGTGATCGGCACAAAATGGGTTTTTAGGAATAAATTAAATGAAGATGGACAAGTTACAAGGAACAAAGATAGATTGTGTTAGCGATATTTCCTGTAGGGGGGATTAGATAGCAAAAGAAGGGGTTAAAAACCCATTTGTTCTAAGTTGTGGGTGATAATGCACCCATGGTAAGCAACGAGCAAGTCCAAGCGGTCCAGATTCACGCACCCGGATCAACGACGCGCGTTGGATTCCGGACCCCCCTTCCCTTTCTACCTTTAAGCGGGGGGGGGCGGGTCCGGAATCGGGGGCGCACCTCTCCGACGGCCCAGATCAGCGCGCCTGGATCAACGGTTATAAAGATCATTCCAGACCCCCCCCCCACCTTTCTACCTTTAAGCGGAGGGGGGGGGGTCCGGAATCCTGTATGCAGCTTCTCGACGACCATGATAGAGGCACCCAGATCAACA
>JASDQU010204369.1:7890-21976 GCA_032191745.1 Picea mariana
TTGGTGAACAATGTCGGATTTACGTTCCAATGTTAATGAATGGTCCAAAACAATCGGGGACCTCGTAAGACCAGAATGAGATGAATTTGGGCAAAATAATTGATGCTGCAAACATACACAAAATATCATTTTAAAAAATATTTGGTTGTTCATCCTCAATTGATCCTTATCCGCAATTGATCCTTTTTTCAGCATATCCTCATGCTTATATGAACTCTCCAAAGAGATCACGAGACTTGCAGCTCATCTTCTTCATTCTCATCTCTAAGGACTTCCCCTTGCTTTGGTTTACAATAGTGAACATTTACTTATACCAATAGCCTCATTCTAAACTCATCTCCTATGAGTTTTTTCTTATCTACCCAAGGATTCATCTTATTCTTCAAGCTCTTCAATATTTTGCTGATATTTTCTTAAAAAACAATTTCCATAGGACACTTGACCTTCTTCCTCATATTCCATAATTGTTTCTGATTCTCTGAAATCTTCCCCTATAGCAACATATGTACAACATTGAGCCTCTTCTTTAGCTGATACATCTCTCTTTCATACTCTTCTTGACTCATCCTCTTTTTTCCATTTTTCTTTGCATCCTTATTTCCTTTAGACTTTGTGCCTCGTGAAGCCTGCTCACTCAATCTCTCAATGGCCAAAATGCCGATGGTGCATATTTGATGGTCCAGATCCTCCCTCGATCCAATGATCACGATAACTTCAGCACTTCACGACTCGCAAAGTTGAAAGATTTGTCACCCCAAATATCTCGATCCTCGAATGCAAAAATTTCATCTTGGACAACCAATGGTCCAGATTTCCCCTCGATCCAATGGTTTAGATGGAGTCACAAATTTGTATCTCGTGAGTTCTTACGACTTGACCCTTGACTTCTCCCTGGCACAAATCAACGAAATGTTGATCATTCGCCATGCATCCTCTCGTATGAACGGTTCCAATTCTCTAGCATTTGAATCGAATGGTTGAAATCTTTTCCCCCTTGCGCTTATTCCTTCCTCGAACTTAAAATATTTTATGGGTTTTCAAAGGTTTCAAACCTTTTCTCCTTCGACCAATCCGAATCTTGGATCTTTTTAACACTTATGAAAACTATTACTCCTCCTGAACTTTTTCTTGTGAAGACTTCGTCTCTCGCGTACTTCTCGCACTTCAGGTATTTCAATAACTCAGATCCTTAAGATTTATCGCCCTCTTGGCGTCCTCCTTTTCTACTTCTACAACTTCTTGCAAAGCCCCTTCGAACCTTAGTCGAATCTCATATATATGCTCACCTTGCACCAAATATTTACGAAAGGTTCAAACTCTTGTGATCAATTGTGCACGCCTTGCACCAGTCTCTTTGCAATCCTTGCAAAGGGAAAAATTTGTGCTATTTATTTTGAGGTTAGGAACCGACACAGGTTCTAATAGCGCATTCCTTTCATTCTGTGTGCACACCTTGCACTACTCAATAGAAGAGAAACAACTGAAACTTATCCTCACATTCACAGTCTCATCTACTCATATAAGATTCATTCATTCACTTATGAAAACACAATACACAGAATTGCAAAACCATGTCTACACCATACATTCGATTAATTTTCCCTTTGTTATATTCATAAGTGAAAAAATGGTTACAACTGTGATCAAAACGAAAACTGAAAAAAAATCCTACTAACTTGCAACTTCCAAATCTACTTCCTAACCCCTCATTTTGGCATACAAAGCCTCTATTTATCTCAGAGGGCTCTTAGGGTTCCCCTTGGATACTCTTCTACTCTATAACTTAACCTAACGGCTATATAGACGAGTCACATTCCAGAGCCGTAATGGAAACTCCCGCTCTGCTTGCAATTATCCAAGCGTGCCTCAAAGGGTAATTCTGGCACTCGGTTCAAGCGTGCCTCAAAAGGTAAAATCCGACGCTCAATTAATGCGGCTTCAAAATATCTGTTCTGACTACCAACGCTGAGCTCCCATACAAATTCCCATATGTTGATAGCTCTTTCTCCGCACGCTTGCCAACGATGCTCCTGCATCATACTCACCTTGACGAAAAATCACAGACTCCTGTCCATGAGCTCCTGCACTGACTTTTTGTACTTCTGGATGGCAAATTCATTTCCCCAACTGGAATCCTCTATTGGGTTTCCATTCCATTTGACCAGATACTAAAAATAGGTCATTCTTTTGGTCTTATTGTCAATCCTCTGATCAACAATTTTCTCCATCTGTGGTTTTTCTATCACAAGAATTTGTTTCTCACATTGAATCCTTTCTTTATATTTTTATCCCTCTGTGTCATATTTCATGTAGGGATAAAGGTATGAAACATTGAATATGGGCGATATGCCCACACCATCTGGTAACTCAATCTCATAGGAATTTTCACCAAACTTCCTCAAGATCTTACATGGTCCTATCTTCTTCATCTTTAACTTGTTATATGTTCCCCTTGGGAACCTTTCCTTCCTGAGATGTGCCAAAACCTGATCCCCTACTTCAAATTGAAATTCCCTGTGGTGTTGATAAGCTCCGTCCTTGTATTTCTGGTTAGAACTCTGCAACTGTCCTCTGATATGGCTATGAGGTTTCTACATTTTAGCAGCAAAATCTTCTTCTCCAACGCTCTTGATCTCACCATGTTCCACGTCTCTCAACTCAGATACTCCCCTTGGTTGCATTCAATATAGTATTTGGAATATTCTCTTTCCATTGATCATGTCTGTTGAGTCATTGTATGCAAATTATGCTTGTGGCAGAATCTGATCCCACTGATTATGATGCTCAGTGTCTAAACTCCTCAATAAATTTCCTAAACCTTTTTTTACCAGCTCAATTTGTCCTTCTGTCTGAGGGTGATAAGCTGAGATGAAGTAAAAATATATCCCCATATTCTTCCACAACATCCTCCAAACGTGACCAACAAATGTTCTGTCAATGTCTGAGACAATGCTCCTGGGTAGGCCATGAAGTCATACCACTTACTTGAAAAATAGGTTTGCAACATGTGTTGCATCACTGGTCTTCTGGCATGGGATAAAATGTCTCATATTTGAAAACTTGTCCACCACCACAAATATGGAATCACATCCTCTTTTCATTTTTGGAAGTCCCAACACAAAATCCATGCTTATTGCATCCCAAGGCCTTCTTAGTATTGGCAATGGTTCATACAATCCAGTGTTCAGTCTCTTCCGTTTTGCATGTTGGCAGATTTTACACCTGTTCGAAAACTTTATCACTTCCCTTCTCATACTTGGCCAATAGTATGAACCTCTCAACTATGAAAACCTTTTAACATGGCCGAAATGTCCAACCAATCCTCTTCTATGCTTTTATTTCAAAAGTTTATCCCTCTTTGAACATTTTGGTATGCATAAATGATTTCCCTTGAACATCAATCCCTCTTGAATCATGTACTCTATCCACTAACTACTATCTCTCAACACATGGTTTGTGCATGCTTCATATGCTTCATTATGTATGTATCATCACAATACATATCCTTAACGTGTTCAAACCCCAAGGTCTTCACCTCTAATTCCTACAAAATTAAACATCTCCTACTTAATGTATCTGCAACGTTGTTAGAATTCCCAACAATATGTTTTATAACCAAAGTAAAATTTTGCATAAATTCAACCCCTTTTGCATGCCTCCGATTCAAGTTTTCTTGTCTGGTTATGAATTGTAAAGCTTGGTTATCACTATAAAAGAAAAATTCTTGTGGGACAAGATAATGCCTCCATCTCTTCAAGGCTTGAATTATGACAAAAACATCCCTGTCATATGTGGAGTACTTCCTCTTGCTCTCATTAGTTTCCAAATTAACCCAACTTGTTGTAAACAAGTTCCTCCCTTGAAGAAAAACTAATTCAATACATGAAGCATTTGCATGATGTATGTTTTAACTGAATACTCTAGTTATTATCATGGTTAAGAACCAAGCTAGTGGATTTTTTGTTAGCAAAGGTTAAAGGCAAGTGACAAATAATGAAGATTTGTGTACATATCATGAGTTAAATATGAGAATTTTAGAAAACCATTGAACAAGCATTATGTAGATATCATGAGTAAAAGATGAGAATTTTAGAAAAACATTGAACAAAAGGTTATTGTTGAATTATATAACAAGTTTATAACAATTGAGATCATTTGTTCATTGTTCATTATTCTCAAACACAAAAAATAGATATATGTAAATAAAATGTAAAATAACCTAAATATCAAACAAGACCATTGATGATGGACCACCACTCAAGTAGGATATATATGCAAGTAATTATTTAAGGATATTTATATTTTTTCAATAAAGACATGATATTGATACCCATTTTAGTAAACAAGATCTATCTCCCATTTACTCCATAATGTATAAAAAATATCTCCCAAAAAGGTTGATTTCTATCTTCATAAGGTTCATGACAATTTATTACTTAGATTTTCTATTTTAAGTCTTTGAATAAAGATTATGTTTAGATACCTAAGGTAAAACAAGGTGACTAATGAAGAGGAAACCCACACATGTTTTCTTTGATTGTATGATTTTGTAAACAAATCTTAGAATAACAAAGGTGATAATGATGGATATAATAATAATAAAGTAATAACTAATTTTAAGGTTATGTCTTATCCAAACACTAAATTGATGTATGAGACCTCTTTTTTTGTGGGAGAAGGGACCTCGTCACTGTGGTGATTTGACTGTTTAAGTCTATAGGGGTGTACATACCCTACCTCTTATGGATTTGAGTATGACCTCCTAAAAGGAAATACACGATCTTAACCATTAGACCCACTCTATAAAGAATTTATCATATGAGAAAACTTTTAAACTAACAAAATGAACACATTGACTAAAATAATTTATAAGATCAAATAAATAAAAATTTTGGATCTTAAAATCACAACAACCACACTCTATAAAGAGTATTGAAGAAAAAAAAGAAAAAAAAGTATTTGTAAATGAGTTAACAATTACCATTTTTAGAGGAGAAGGGAAATGAGTGTTTTAGACAATATAGATGAAACAATAATTTTATCAATCCGAAATTGTAATTTTTACAAAAAATATTTCTTTAAATTTGAACTATTTTAAATGAAAGAATCTAAAATTTCAATCATTTAACCTTATTTTATTTATTAAAAATTTATATTAAATATTAACATTTCAATCTATATGCATAAATACTAATATCTTTTACTATATACTATTGAAAATTCATTTAATTTAATTCAATTTTTATAAATTATTATTTTTAAATATATTAGTAATAATTATTTAATTTCAAAACTAAACTTTAACTAATAATTAAATTAACATATAAAATATTCTTATAAGTAATACAAACTATTGAATAATTTGAGTATTTAATACATTTCAAGTAACTGGGTGGAAAGGGATTGCATTTAATAATAAAAAGTGAGAAGTTTTTCACCCTTGAACAAGATTGAATTAGAATGAGACCCTTTACCCTAGAATCATGACATATTGAAATAATAATAGAAATATTATATAAAATGATATAGTAACTTGTATATCAAATACCCCCAAAATAATAATAATAAACCACAAAACTAATACTAATAAACCAACCTTGCAAACTTTTTAAACCCTCCCTTTCTATTAGATTTAAATCCAAATGGTCTGTGACACCAAAATGGTCAAATTGCACAATGCAAACGCTTTCTTCAGGCCAGGATGAATTTTGATTAGCCAAACTCCCGTTATGCATTATGGGAAATGGGCCATATTTCTATTAGTGAACAATGCGAGATTTAGTTTCCAATGGTAATGAATGGTCCACAAAAATCGGGGACCTGGTAAGACCATAATGAGATGAATTTGGATGACATAATTGATCCTGCAACAACACACAAAATATCATTTAAAAAAATATTTGCCTGTTCATCCTCAATTGATCCTTTTTTCATCATATACTCATGCTTATATGAACTCTCCAAATATCTCATGAGACTTTCAGCTCATCTTCTTCATTCTCATCTCCAAGGATTTCCCCTTGCTTTGGTTTACAATAGTGAACATTTACTTCTACCAATGGCCTCAATCTGAACTCATCTATTGTGAGTTTTTCCTTATCTACTCAAGGATTCATCTTATTCTTCAAGCTCTTCAATATTTTCCTGATATTTTCTTACAAAACAATTTCCAGATGACACTTGAACTTCTTCCTCATATTCCATCATTATTTATAGTTCTCTGCAAGCTTCCCTTGTAGAAACATCTGTACAACATTGAGCCTCTCTTTCATACTCTTCTTGACTCATCCTCTTTTTTCGATTTTTCTTTGCATCCTTATTTCCTCTATTGTGTCTTATTTTTGAACCTCTGCAATGACCATCAATAGCCATTGTCTTCATCACCCTGTGAACTTTACTTTTTCCACTTGTGGACTACACCCAATCCCCTCTTAGCAAGTATCCATACCTGGATTTAAATACATGATCAAGATATTTTCCTTGAGCTTGACCTTTTGGTATACTTGGTTCTGTACCTCATAGAACCTATTCAAAAACCTCTTCTCCTCTTGGATTCTACAATTTCCACCTTCTCTCTCTAAGAAAATCCAATTTGTCCTTTTTGTTCCAACCTTCAGTTGGAATTATTCAAGGTTTTTTTCCACGCTTCTCCTTCACAAAATCACACATGCTCTTCTTCATTCATTCAAGAACACAATTGGTTTTTTATACAACTCCTCTAGTTGTCATAGATGCTATATATATATATAGATAGATAGATAGATAGTGTGTGTGTGTGTGTGTGTATAGAAAATAATATTATTTAAACACAAACATGGTTCCACACATTCAATCTTATAATAATACTCAAAACCAAGTGTTTCTATTCCTATTATAAACACCCTTTGTACATGCACGTTACATGAGGATTTTCAATGCCTTCTTCGCTTGATGTCAACCTAATTGGCCAATTCCTCTCTCCCCTTGACCTAATTTCCTCACTACAATTGCCTCTCTAAATGTGCACTAAGTCTTACACATTATACAAAAAGGATATTGAAACCAAATCTAGTTTAGATACACCAAATCCTCAACAATTCCTAAGGATCATATTAGATCCACAAAATCCTGCAGGATCACTCTGAACAAACTCAACTCCCTAGATCCTCATGAGATCTCTAAAAAACTAAAAAACCTTCATGTTCTCATATATTCGAGAACATTTACAAATAAATCCTCACTCTCATTAATCAAATATATCCTATGTCTTCCCTCTATAAGTCATTAAAACATAGGCATATTACAAATATTAAATTAAGTAACCAACTCCTTTAATAAATCAAACAACCCCTAGGTCACACCAAAATGATCTAGATTTGAAGGCAGGATGCTCCTCCATCAATGTTTGTGTTTCTCTCCTATTTCAGTTTGTAATGAAAATAAACATCTCAAGAACAATGATTAAAAAATTAAGGCATATTTGAATTAAATAAAGGAAACTTTATTTGTATGTTTTCTTCTTTTCAGAGCCTTCTTTATATACTTAAATTGTTGGAATTTCTAAAATAAAATAAAGATTCAATTAGAATGAGACCCTTTACCCTAGAATCATGAGACATATTGAAGTAATAATAGAAATATTATATAAAATGATATAGTAACGTGTATATCAAATAACCCAAAAACAATAATAATAAACCAACCTTGAAGACCTTTTAAACCCTCCCTTTCTATTAGACTTAAATTCAAATGGTTCGTGACAATGAAATGGTCAGATTGCACAATGCAAACACTTTCATCGGGCGAGGATGAATTTTGATTAGCCAAACTCCCATTATACATTATGGGAAATGGGCCATATTTCTATTGGTGAACAATGCCAGATTTACTTTCCAATGGTAATGAATGGTCCACAACAATCGGGGACCTCATAAGACCATAACGAGATGAATTTGGACGAAAGAATTGATCCTACAATCACACACAAAATATCATTTTCAAAAATATTTGGTTGTTCATCCTCAATTGATCCTTATCCTCAATTGATCCTTTTTTCAGCATATCCTCATGCTTATATGAACTCTCCAAAGAGCTCATGAGAGTTGCAGGTCATTTTCTTCATTCTCATCTCCAAGGACTTCCCCTTGCTTTGGTTTACAATAGTGAACATTTACTTATACTAATGGCCACAATATGAACTCATCTCCTATGAGTTTTTTCTTATCTACCCAAGGATTCATCTTATTCTTCAAGCTCTTCAATATTTTCCTGATATTTTCTTAAAAAACAATTTCCACAGGACACATGACCTTCTTCTTCATATTCCATCATTGTTTCTTGTTTTCTGAAATCTTCCCCTATAGCAACATATGTATGACATTGAGCCTCTTCTTTAGCTCATACATCTCTCTTTCATACTCCTCTTGACTCATCGTCTTTTTTCCATTTTTCTTTGCATCCTTATTTCCTCTAGACTTCGTGCCTCGTGAAGCCCGATCACTTAATCTCTTAATGGATGAAATGTCGATGGTGCAGATTTGATGGTCCAGATCCTCCCTCGATCCAATGATCACGATAACTTCAGGACTTCATGGCTTGCAAATTCGAAAGATTTGTCACCCCAGATATCTCGATCCCCGAATGCTGAAATTTCATCTTGGACAACCAATGGTCCAGATTTCCCCTCGATCCAATCGTTTAGATGGAGTCGCAATTTCGTATCTCACGAGTTCTTAAGACTGGACCTTTGACTTCTCCCTGGCATGAATGAACGAAATGTTGATCATTCGCCACGCATCCTCCCATATGGACAGTTCTGATTCTCTAGCATTTGGATCGAATGGTTGAAGTCTTTTACCCCTTTTTCTTACACCTTCCTTGAACTTAGAAGATTTTCTGGGTGTTCAATGGTTTCGAACCTTCTCTCCTTTGACGAATCTGAATATTGGATCTCTTTAACACTTATGAAAAGTATTACTCCTCCTGAACCTTTTCTTGTGAAGACTTCGGCTCTCCCGCACTTCTCTCACTTCAGGTATTTCGATAACTCAGATCCTCAATATTTCTTGCCCTATTGCTATCCTCCTTTTCTTCTTCTCCATCTTCTTGCAAAGCCTCTTCGACCCTCAATCGAATCTTGGATCTGTACACACCTTGCACCAAATATTCACACAAGGTTCAAACTCTTGTGGTCAACTGTGCACGCCTTGCACCAGTCTCTTTGCAATCCTTGCAAAGGGAAAACTTCATGCTATCTCTTCTGAGGTTAGGAACCAACACAGGTTCTACTAGCGCATTCCTTGCATTCTGTGTGCACACCTTGCACTATTCAATAGAAGAGAAACAACTGAAACTTATCCTCACATTCACAGTCTCATCTACTCATATAAGATTCATTCATTCACTTATGAAAAAACAATACCGAGAATTGAAAAACCATGTCTACACCATACATTCGATTAATTTTCCCTTTGTTATATTCATAAGTGAAAAAATGGTTACAACTATGATCAAAACGAAAACTGAAAAAAAATCCTACTAACTTGCAACTTCCAAATCTACTTCCTAACCCCTGATTTGGGCATACAAAACCTCTATTTATCTCAGAGGGCTCTTAGGGTTCCCCTTAGATACTTTAATACTCTATAACTTAACCTAATGACTATATAGACGAGTCACATTCTAGAGCCGTAATGGAAACTCCCGCTCTGCTTGCGATTATCCAAATGTGCCTCAAAGGGTAATTCTGGCACTGGGTTCAAGCATTCTTCAAAAGGTAAAATCCGATGCTCAGTTAACGTGACTTCAAAATATCTGTTGTGACTACCAACGTTGAGCTCCCATACAAATTCCCATATGTTGATAGATCTTGCTCCGCGCGCTTGCCAACGATGCTCCTGCATCATACTCACCTTGACAAAAAATCATGGACTCCTATCCATGAGCTCCTGCACTGACTTTCTGTGCTTCTGGATGGAAACTTCATTTTCCCAACTGGCATATTCTATTGGGTGTCCCTTCCATTTGACCAGATACTAAAAGTAGATCTTTATTCTGGTCTTATTGTCAATCCTTTGATCAACAATTTTCTCCATCTATGGTTTTTCTACCTCAGGAATTTGTTTCTCCCACTGAATCTTTAGTTTATCTTTTGGTCCCTCTGTTTCATATTTCATGTAGGGATACAGGTCTGAAACATTGAATATGGCTGATATGCCCACACCATCTGGTAGCTCAATCTCATAGGCATTTTCATCAAACTTCCTCAACATCTTACATGGTCCTATCTTCTTCATCTTTAACTTGTTATATGTTCCCCTTGGGAACCTTTCCTTCCTAAGATGTGCCAAAATCTTATCCACTACTTCAAATTGAAATTCCTTGCGGTGTTGATTAGATTTGTCCTTGTATTTCTGCTTAGAACTCTACAACTGTCCTCTGATATGGCTATGAGGTTTCTGCATTTTAGCAGCAAAATCTTCTGCTCCAACGCTCTTGATCAAACCCTATTCCACGTCTCTCAACTCAGATACTCCCCTTGGTTGCATTCGATATAGTATCTGGAATATGATCTTTCCAGTGATCATGTCTGTTGAGTCATTGTATGCAAATTCTGCTTGTGGCAGAATCTGATCCCACTGATTATGATGCTTAGTGTCTAAAATCCTCAATAAATTTCCTAATCTTTTTCTTACCACCTCAATTTGTCCTTTGGTATGAGGGTGATAAGCTGAGATTAAGTAAAAATGTGTCGCCATATTCTTCCACAACGTCCTCCAAAAGTGACCAACAATTTTTCTGTCAATGTCCGAGATAATGCTCCTGGGTAGGCCATGAAGTCTTACCACTTCCTTGAAAAATAGGTTTGCAACATGTGTTGCATCACTGGTCTTCTGGCATGGGATAAAATGTGCCATCTTTGAAAACCTATCCACCACCACAAATATGGAATCACATCCTCTTTGCATTTTTGTAAGTCCCAACACAAAATCCATGCTTATTGCATCCCAAGGCCTTCCTAGTATTGGCAATGGTTGATACAATCCATTGTTCAGTCTCTTCCGTTTTGCATGTTGGGAGATTTTACACCTGTTCAAAAACTTTATCACTTCCCTTCTCATAGTTGGCCAATAGTATGAACTTCTCAACTGTGAAAACATTTTATCATGGCCGAAATGTGCAACCAATCCTCTGCTATGCTTTTATTTCAAAATTTTATCCCTCATTGAACATTTTGGTATGCATAATTGATTTCCCTTGAACATCAATCCCTCTTGAATCATGTACTTTGTCCACTGACTACTATCTCTCAACACAGGGTTTGTGCATGCTTCATATGCTTCATTTAAGTATGTATCATCACAATACATATCCTTAACGTGTTCAAACCCCAAGGTCTTCACCTGTAATTCCTACAGAATTAAACATATCCTGCTTAGTGTATCTGCAACCTTGGTAGCATTCCCAACAATATGTTTTATAACAAAAGTAAAACTTTGCATAAATTAAACCCCTTTTGCATGCCTTTGATTCAATTTTTCTTGTCTGGTTATGAATTGTAAAGCTTGGTTATCACTATAAACGAAAAATTCTTGTGGGACAAGATAATGCCTCAATCTCTTCAAGGCTTGAATTATGGCAAAAACATCCTTGTCAAATGTGGAGTACTTCCTCTTGGTCTCATTAGTTTGCAAGTTAACCCAACTTGTTGTAAACAAGTTCCTCCCTTGAAGAAAAACTAATTCAATACATGAAGCATTTGCATGATGTATGTTTTAACTGAATACTCTAGTTATTATCATGGTTAAGAACCAAGCTAGTGGATTTTTTGTTAGCAAAGGTCAAAAGCGAGTGACAAATAATCAAGAGTTATATACATATCATGAGTTAAATATGAGAATTTTATAAAATCATTGAACAAGCGTTATGTACATATCATGAGTAAAAGATGAGAATTTTAGAAAAACATTGAAAAAAAGGTTATTGTTGAATTATATAACAAGTTTATAACAATTGAGATCATTTGTTCATTGTTCATTATTCTCAAACACAATAAATACATATATGTAAATAAAAAGTAAAATAACCTAAATATCAAACAAGACCATTGATGATGGACCACCACTCAAGTAGGATATATATGCAAGTCATTATTTAAGGATATTTATATTTTTTCAATAAAGACATGATATTGGTGCCTATTTTAGTAAACAAGATCTATCTCCCCTTTACTCCATAATGTATAAAAAATATCTCCCAAAAAGGTTGTTTCCTATCTTCATAAGGTTCATGACAATTTATTACTTAGATTTTATATTTTAAGTCTTTGAATATAAATTATGTCTAGATACCTAAGGTAAAACAAGGTGACCAAGGAAGAGGAAACCCACACATGTTTTCTTTGATTTTATGATTTTTTAAACAAATCTTAGAATAACAAAGGTGATAATGATGGATATAACAATAATAAAGTAATAACTAATTTTAAGGTTATGTTTTATCCAAACACTAAATTGATGTATGAGACCTCTTTTGTTTGTGGGAGAAGGGACCTCCTCACTATGGTGATTTGAATGCTTAAGTCTATAGGGGTGTACATACCCTACCTCTTATAGATTTGAGTATGACCTCCTAGGAGGAAATACATGCTCTTAACCATTAGACCCACTCTATAAAGAATTTTATCATATGAGAAAAGTTTTCAACTAACAAAATGAACACATTGAATAACATAATTTATAAGATGAAATAAATAAAAATTTTGGATCTTAAAATCACAATAACCACACTCTATAAAGCGTATTGAAAAAAAAAAAGAAAAATAAGTGACATGGAAAAAGATATGCATAAAACAAAGAATAAAAAGTTTGTAAAATAAAATACATGTTTTAGATAGATTCATTTTAGATTTATATTTTTATGAAATCATAGCTAAAGAATTATATATTTATATATATATATATATATATATATATATATATATTAATGAATATTTGTATGTAAAACTCATTCATAACAATTAATCATAAATATGATGAAAGTTGGGTACCAAAAGCAAAACACATACTAGATTTTGTTTTTAAGTTTTTGGAAACAACTATATTACTAATAAATCTAAGCTTTAGATTAAAAGAATTTTTCATACACATATGTTATTTACATAAGTGAAAAGTCAAAAAAAATGTTTAAAAGAAATATATTAGCATACAAAATTTTACCATTTTTGCATTAATTTTTGCATTATATGTATTATTTGTGAGGGTTAACTTTTACAATATCTATTTCATTGACTCGTCTTCTTTTTCTAAGAATGATTGAACATGTTGTTCATATGTATTCAAATGAGTTCACTTTTCTTTGTGAAATGAGATGAGGTTATTTGTTGACTATATATATTACATATGAGTTCAAATGAGATATAAATATATTTTCCTTACAAAGAATATTGTATCTACATTACAAATAAAAAGGATGTAAGGGTGTTTACATATACCTCATTTTCAAATGAGGTATAAATATTTTTTCCTTAATATTGTACCTACATTATTACATTATAAGTAAGAAGGATGTAAGGGTGAATGATGATGTTTATTTCCTAATAGAACTTGAAATGAAATGAAACATCTCAAAAATAATGATTTAAAAATGAAAGCATATTTGAATTAAATGTGATAATGAATGGATATTTTCGTGGCCCTTTTATTGTACAAAAGATACTTCGTTCTAAAAAAAAAAAACTAGTTGTAACTTTGCACCATCATCATCTAAAATGTTGTTACCGAAGAGAAGTGAATGTTGCAATGCCCTCTTAGCCCAAATTTTCTCACAAGGGATACACGGCTAAATTTTTTGATGCTAATTATTGTTGAATTTCGAGGAAACTTTATTTGTATGTTTTCTTCTTTTTAGAACCTTCTTTTTTCACTTAAATCATTGGAATTTCTAAAATAAAATAAAGATTCAATTAGAATGAGACCCTTTACCCTAGAATCATGAGACGTTTTGAAGTAATAATAGAAATATTATATAAAATGTAGTAACCTGTATATCAAATACCCCCAAAATAATAATAATAAACCACAAAAACAATAATAATAAACCAACCTTG
>JASDQU010204371.1:0-14056 GCA_032191745.1 Picea mariana
GAAATATAATTCTTTTCATTCCATGAATCCTAGTTATGGGAGAGAGAGAAAATTTTCCAAATCAACTCTGTACTACAATGCAAATGCAATGCACAATTTCCTTTCAGATCCCAATACAAACAATCATTTATCAATGAGAAATTTCTATAAGTCTTTTTCAAATACTTCAATAAACTCTAAAATTTGATTTTCAATGTCTTTCGAAATAAAAAACAGAATCTTGAAAGAAAACTTGTTGTTCACTTCCCAAGAAGAACTCTGAATAACGAGAAAACAAAATCAAATAAAAAAATAATCAAACGATAACAACCCAACCAATACTTTCAATGAAAGTAAAAACCAAAAGCAAACCAATGAGTCTTCTCAATGCAAAACCATTATTTTGAACCAACAAGCAAATGAGAAACACCAAGCACTTAACTCTCAACCAATCACTAGTTCTCAGCCAATCCGACACACTCAACTCCAGAAGTCAGAGAAAAGGAAAATGCCAATAAGAGCCAAGAAATGAAAGTCAAGCTACAAAGGGCAAGAAAGACCTTGAAACCCTAAATCTGTTCAAGCAAGCGAACTAAAGAAAGAGATGTATAAGTCAATGATCCAATAAGCCAAAAAGATATAATTCAACTGTTCTGAGCAATTGAAAAAATCAAAACTTAATTTCAAAAATTTCAAAAATCTTTCTTGCAGGCAAGCAGTGTAACACAGTGCGAGAAGATAGGATTCTCACAGGCAGCCTTATAGCAAGGTGCGAGGTGTTCGCACTGGACCCTATATGCAGGGTGCGAACTTGGCTGGTTCTCATAGGCTGTCAATAAACACAGTGCGAGAACTCCTGAAGATAATAAAAATTTTGAAAATGCAAGCAAAGTTCAAACAGGCTTATAGACCCAGAAGGTCTCTCAGGATATCCTGAGGACTCAGACACTGAAAAAACAGGAGAAAAATGCAAATAGAGAAAATGGCCACAGAAAAATCAAAAACCATAAAGAAAAAAGGAATAGATCCCCAGTGGAGTCGCCAATTTTGTTTCAGGATAAATCCGTGAGTGCAGACACAAACAGATCTCCCTAGATCCACCTGGATCTAGAACAAAACAGGACAGAATAATACACTTTCCCTAGATATAGACTATTGAATGAACTAAGAGACAAGGATTATGGACATACCTTATGAACGTTTTCCTTGTGTCTCTGTTGTTCCAAGCTTCGCTCCAACACTCTTGTCCCATTCAGATCACAACAGTACAAACCAATCGAAGTGAAGGAAGATCAATATATTCAATAGCTAATCTATACATATGATCAAGGAGTTATGTAATAAAGTGACATCATCTTTATGGGNTATTACTGTATTAAATTGATAGAAAGTGAAACTTACAACCTGAGCCTTGATGTTGTAGATCTCCTTTCGATGGCTCCTAGCTCTGACACACACACTTGCTCATGCATGAAGAAAATCAACCACTTTTGATGACTTTGCTATTGTCTCTAGCTGCTGTAGCATCAGTCCTCCATACAGCCTTGCACTAATTCTCCAATCAATCTCTTGCTAGTTTGCTTCTAACCTTTTCCATGGGCAATCTCCTCAATATATAGGAGAAGATAGTTTAGTTACTTGGATAGAAAATGATCCCAAGATATCTGGAAAGCCAGTACTTAGATAACCATTCTCTTGCCAACTCATTCTTCTCGAAGATTCCCTTCTAGAAGGCTCGAGAACTTCATATTTTTGCTTCTTTTGAAAGATGTTCACACCCTAAGAGTTAGGTACAGTGCGAACCCCTCGCACTCCAGCTTAAAGCGGCCTGCGAGAATTAGGCATTCTCGCAGGCAAATATATAGGTAGCCTGCGAACCTTCTTTAAAAGTGTGATTTCTGGAAGCAGACAAATGTAACTTTTTTCATGAAAGTGTTCTTAGTGAAGATCTTGATTTTCCATCATCATAACATCATCACAATGACCAAAATTGTGGATAACAATGGGATCATGTTAGATTCTATGAAGGTTGAAGCAATACTTCGATTTCCTCCCCCACGCAACATTTGACAAATTCAAGGTTTACAGGGGACGAATAATTTCCTGCGTCGGTTCATAGTGAACTATGCCAATTTAACTAAGAGTTTTATGCGTCTTTTGAAGAAGGATACTCTATTTATATGGGATGAGCGAGCCAAGGAATCTTTCGATTCTCTTAAGAAAGCTTTGGTATCGACACCTCTGTTGAAGCTTCCAAACTATAGTAAAGACTATTTGCTTTATATCCCCGCATCCGTAGAGACTATTTGTTATGGTTCTGGTTCAGGAGGACAATGAGCTCTATGAGCACATCGTCTACTATCTCAATTGAAACCTGGTTGGTCCTGAACTTAAATACTTTCACGTAGAGAAACTAACCTTGGCCGCCATACATGCGGTTCAAATATTATGGAATTATATATTACTTTGAAAAACTACTGTAGTTGCGGATATCGATCCATTTCAATACATCCTCACCAGGTGTATCATAGGGGGGAAATACAATAAGTGGATTTTTATTTTTCAAGAGTTTGATCTCGATTTCGCTTCGGTGAAGTCTAAGAAATCGCTAGTTTTTTCCGAGTTGATATCGGACTTCCCTCGATAGATGAATAAATTTTTCATGATGATTCATTCACGGATGAAAATATCTTCCTTATATCATCTTCAGACCCCTGGTATGGATACATTATAATTTATCTTCAAACCTTGAATATATCCCATCATATGTTGAGAGTCGATCGACGATGTATACGTCATCAGGCTAGAAACTACCTTATCACCGACGACACTTTGTATCGTCGAGGAGTAGATAATATTTTACGTCATTGCCTGAACCACGATGGATCTTAGTATGTTCTCAATGAATGTCACAATGGGGCTTGTGGTGTTCATTTATGAGGGCTTGCGACAACCCAAAAAATATTGCGAGATGGTTATTTTTGGACGTCAATTTTTAAAGTTGTGTTGAAGTGGTCAAGAAGTGTCACCCTTGCCAGGTGTTTGCTTGGAAAATGCACTCGCACCTGGCCCCTCTTCATCCAATCATCCCCATTGGTCTCTTCACCAAGTGGGGGGTAGATTTTATGGACTGTAACCCAACTTCGGATGGGGGGCATCAACATATCATTATGGTTGTGGATTACTTCACTAAATGGGCAGAGGCCATGCCTACCATTAAATCTTATGGTAAGACTGCAACATTCTTCGTATTCAACCAAATTATAGCCCAGTTCTAAATCCCAAGAGAGATTTTCATTGATCATGGCAGTCACTTTCAGAATGAAATGATGAAAGAGTTAGCATCAAAACTGGGGTTTAAGCATGGTCATTCTTCCCCTTACTATCCCCAGAAAAATGGACAAGTAGAGGAAATGTATAAATCTCTCAATACCATCTTGCAAAAAACTATCAGCCAAAGTAAATCTGACTAGAATCTTGTGCTTTACCCTGCACTTTGGGCATATCGAACCTCGGTAAATAATTCCATCTATTTATCTCCTTTTTAGTTAGTAAATGGTGTGGAGTTTATTCTTCCAATTGAATGTGAAATCCCTTCCCTCAAGCTGGAAATTGAGCTCCTACCTGACACATACGATCTTGAAAAATGCCTTGTACACCTAGAGCGTCTCGATGAGCAATGTCAAGATGCCTCTACGACTATCAAATCAAATAAACAATGTGTTAAGGTTCAATATGATAGGTATGTCTATCCTTGGTAGTATGTCGAGGGTGACTTGATTCTCCTATATGACCAAGCCAAAGAACTGCCAAAGAACCATTGGGGGCAGGTAGGTTCAACCCCATGTGGCACGATCCTTATATCATGCGACGTGTCTTAGAGAAAGGATCCTATGAATTGGAATATTATGATGGGAATGTGTTGGATGAGCATAGAAATGGGCTCTACCTTAAAAGGTATTACACTTAAACCCTTAAATCTTGGGTGTGACATTTTGTATACTAGTGTATCTTAGTGTATATACATCATTTCCTTTGTGTCATTGACTTGCTTATCAAGTTTTCCCTTGTTTGGAAGATGTCGACAGAGTCTTCAGTTTACTTAGGGTTCACAGATGGTTCCAGTTGTCATACGCGGAACATGGCTTCCGTTCCTTGGGTCATTTACTCACCCATGGGCCAACTGGTGTCTTCAGGTGGCATTTGTCTGGAGCCATCAACGAATAATGTGGCTGAGTATAGTGTCGTTATAGATCTATTAAGAGACACCATATCACATGGTGTTTGGTATTTAGAGGTTCACCTGGACTCCCAGTTAGTCGTATGTCATTTAAATGGAAGTTACCATGTGCGAGACCCTACTCTACTCTGACGATTTCTACGGGTACGACTGTTGGAACGATACTTTGATTTTCTTACTTATAATCACATACCTAGAAGTTTTAATCATGTATCTGATGCATCTGCTAATTATATCATATATTGGAATTTCTCACATAATTAAGCAAAGAAAACACATTCATGCATGTACAGATTGTAACATATATAAGTAAAGCCAAAGATCAATTTTTTTTATAATTCATCCTTTCAAAAAACATGGTGTCATAGTACAAATGGGACACACACCCTCAAAATACATATATGGTCATTATATAATATGACCATGGCATCTACTCCTGTGGTTCCAGATGCATATCATGATATCACACTATAGTGTTTGTGAGACATTGAAAGAGTTTCACCCATGCATGAGGTACACCCACCACCTATCACCGCATAGCCTCTGGAAGATCCTCCACTTGAACCATAGGAATCATGTATGTCAATTGAGACACGTTCCCCTGCACATTCTACAACACTCTCTCTGCATCTCCTTCTGTGTGCTCATCTCCTCATATCCTCCACCAATTTCATGGGAATCCCTCTGGCCGTCATGGACCCACATCTATGTAACAAAGAAATTGTTAATACTTGATACCATACAAAAATATTTGCATTTTTTATTTTTATTGAAAAACACACAAAAAATCAAATATATAAAAACATTTCTTACCAATATCACTGTAGGTAGAACCTGGTGGTAAATTCATGTCCATATCCCCTCTATAGTCAATCCCACCATAATATTAGTGGTCAATGGCTATGACCTATCAACGCCACCAGAAAAATAACTCATCATTCGAGGGGGTTGGCACCCTACAACCTCCTAGCTGCCTCATCACATCGATCCACCATGACATGGTTGGATCATACTATCCATGTGGAATAATATCTACTCTAGGTCTCAAGCATGGAACCCAATCAAAGAAAAAACTACAAAGAATGGATGCAAATCCGAAATTTCTCTTTTTCCCTTGTTTGGAATCCATCAATTGGCTCTTCCTGTTAGCGAGAAGTGAGGTACACCAATGATAAACAGTGGGTCTTAAACACTCCAATTCATAAAACATGAGTAGGCTTGATGCCTGGTGCAACGAGGCCGACCCTGAAATCTGTGTAAGTACAAGCACGATGATCTTTAAGCTTAGGTTCTCGATCACCCTGATTGGGACTTGGTTGCCTACTTTATATGTTCCTTCAACACAGTGGGTGGAAATGTACTGCTCCATAGTCATAACACCCCTATCCCCTCAAGATTTGAGATTCACTACCTTGCCCCTACGAGATAATATTGTGATAAAATATATATCATCCACTTCAATCCTCAATGGTTTCTCATCGAGGTTGAAGGAATCTGTCTTCAAATCCCAATAATTTACTAGCAACTAGGGTAACCTCACTTGAGCCTTCATTCCCTTGAGAGACCACAATTTATAGAGGCCACATCTTTTTAAATCTTTTTGGGCCCTTGCAGCCCTTGCCACTATTGCATCTATCTCTTCATGCTCCCTCTCCCTCCATTCAATCACCATCCTGCAAAGGCCATTTTTTGAGATAAAATCTTTCAAAAATGTGTTCGCGGACTTGTACATAGGCTAGATTGGTAAAATTTTCATATAGGGATTCATATACGTGGCCATGATTCTCTTTTCCCACATATATGGGGTCGTATATGTGACCTGATGACATGTTACTCGCGTACACCCTAATTTTCATATTGCGCCCTCTAATACTAAAAAAATGGGGCCTAAAATTGAAATTTAAACCATTGAAATTGAAGTAGAGGAGATGGGAACTTACTTGGTCCAGACGACTGTTGATTCCATTGATTGTAGCTCCCACAATCGACACTTGAATATCGTGGGGAAAATGTCCTAAAATGCACTATATGGATGAAAAAATTCAAATGGTATGGTCAAATGGTCTATTTTTACTATTGGTAGAAATGTTTTTACCCACTTCATATAGTTCGTGCTAATTTTTTACCTTATGGACTATAGTGCAGTGGAAATATTTGGTTTTTGGTGGCTTTGCCCATGATTTTTTGCAGTTTCCAGCATCATACGATCCGTTCACTCCTTTGACATGTATATTCTTTCACTAACATACAAGATAGGTTGTCACTCTATTTTTCATTCTTGCATCATCCTATGATGGTGATCCATACGCCTTAGGTATGAACCCATTTATTAGCTACACAGAATCTTCTTACTGCTACTAGAAGTGTCATTATTAAGTGGTAGAGGCTTACCAAACATGGGTGCCCTAGTTAGAACCTTTGTGCTATTTGGTTCCCATGAAAAAGTTATTCCATAGGATCGGGAGTTCCTTATAGTTCCGATATGACTTTGCATTTGAACCCCATATTCTTACTCACAAGAATTCTGATTTTTACCTATGGGACTCCCCCTGAGTCTTGGTTAATCTCTTTTCCAACTCTTTAAAAAATGAAAAGATTATCGAGTGAACTTATCTTATTAACACTCGTTAAATGGATTTGAAAGGATGTCTATATGGTGTAAGATTAACCCTTTTTTGGACCAAGTATACTACTTACGAAAAATGAATACTCTAGTCACCATTGGCTAAAAGAGTTCTCCTGGGTATTATTTTATACTTTTTCGGGCCTAGGGGACTAAATGTATGAAAAAGGAAATTCTTTGGTGTAAAGTTGTAATCACATTCCATCATCCTGCTTGCAGTATTGAGCCTATTTTTGGTTCCTACTTTCTCTTTATAAGCCTCTTACCTCAACAATTTGCATCACTAGCCAAGCAGAGCATTTTTTATATCCTTTGCAGCTTGACATCTTGTACCCTAAGAGGAAACATCCCCCCCAAGTGTCCATGCCCTTCATGCACTTCCTTGCATTGAGCATAGGTATGTTCCATTGTTTGGAGCTAGTTTATTACTCGCGACACTTGTTTCCTCTCATGTATCATAACATTTCTTTTCCTATGAAAAAAAAATATGAGAGGGAAAATAATATTATCTCATATTGGCAACAGTCATTTTGACTTTGAACAAAGAAATTTCTTTTGAGTCCACTGTCATCCAAATTTTGGTTTTATCATGACTTTGGGAAGTTGAGCTCGTTACTTAGAGTTTACTCCTTCGACTGATTATTCTTTCGGTCCCTATGGAGAATTTGTTGATGCTTCCTGCATCACAAAGTTTTATCATCAAGTCTATGTTTTTTGAGTTATCCATATGTCTCATGCTCTTGTTCAAAGGATGTCTATAAGCTTGTGTCAACCATTTCTCAGAACTCTTGATATTGCATGTCGGCCATACCCTCAATGTATCTCAAAGCCACATGAATTTGTAGTCCTACCATGCACCCTAGCACTAATTTCATTATGGGTAGGTAACCTTGAACCCAACAATTGACAAATCCTCATTGGTCATTGATTGGGGGGTCTCCCTTATATTCGACGAAAAAAAATATATTCACACATTGGGATTTATGCAGTGTCTTCGATGCCATTAGCATTTTTAGTGGTTTCCTTGCCTTTGTTGGCAGTTTTTCTTATTGGCTTCTATTCAAAGGGTCTCTTTCATGCACTACTTGCATCTTGTACATACAAGAAATGCAAAGGGTCATTGGTTTGCGTACATCCTATTCGTCCGACCTCCTCCTAATCATCAAAATATTACTTTGTACCTCGTGTTGACTAATGAGAAATTCCCTAACGCTCTTCTTTAAGCTGGTCTCCTTCCATCGACTTCATATCATCTATTATGGAAATGGACCTAGAGTCCTATGAGTACTTAGAGGCTTGCAGTCATCAGTGGCAGGTTCTCCCGCCATCGATAGTTGGGAATACATCAATGTCTCTTGATCGATGGATTCTTCAAGTGTTCGACCTCAACACCCTTATTCACACTTGTAGAATATAATCAATGCCTTGATACCTACTTTCCTTATCAGTAGGTTGTCTTGTGTTTGTGAACAATATACCTTAATGACCGGTAATCAAATGAAGTCTTATTGTGTTCGACCTCAACTCCTCTATTCACGTGATGTAGACTTTCACCTTCGGCGGATAGTGTAGAATACCTCCAACTTACAGTAGCAACTTTCATAAGCTGTTGTTGTCATTCATTGGACCAATACCTATATGAATTTAGTGATCATGGGAGATCAGATTGTACTCCAATGTATATAGGTATATTTAGATTGATTTTGATACTGGATTCCACTGTGCCTTCTTCATGACTATGACATCCTATGGCATATTTCCTCTTTGTATTGCCTATTCATGACCATGAACAACTATTTGATATATTTCCACATGGATTTGCAGTGTAATTCATATTGGCATCCATGTGTACAAAGTTATTATGGATTGTAATATTCTCATGGGTAAATAGCACTTCCAGCTGAGTCTCCATTACTCCAGTTCTAGGAATTATAATGTATTTTGGCCATCACAGATACTCCTTTGACCTCACACATTAGGGGGCATCTGTTACAACAAATTTTTCCTCACCTCATGCAACTTGCTTAGATGGAATTTACATTTCCCTATGTAGAATTGAATTCCCCTTTTGTACCTTCCAGAGAAAAAAAAACATATTTTTCCACATATACACACCCTAATAGTTATACAACAAGCGTATACGCAGGTTTCTACACTACAACCCACGTACATTGGGATCGGTGCTCAAAATTAAAAATTATGTCGGGTTTCCATGCCATGTTACAAGATCCATGATCCTTGACCTTCCATATACTAGAAACTCTCTGAATTGGCCCTTCAGTTCGATTTAAAGGCTATAAATTGAGCGATATCCAAGCCTTGAGGAGATTCAACAATTCAACTTTGAGATCTATAACATCCCTCTCTTGCGCACACCTAATTGAACTTATTCTTTGAGGACACTTGCATGCAAGTGATCCAGTTCGTTATATAATTGGTTGTTTGATTATGATTATGAAAAGTTGAGGATCCAATGATATGTTATCTTGTTATATTTATATCGACAAGTGCTATTGACTGGTTTTCTTGAGTGTGCAGGACCCTGGACATTTGAGGATGTTGATGGAATCAAGGTATCTCCTTGGACTTTGGATCAACTCAGGGAGTGGACGGTTATGGTTTGGATGTTTTTTATATTACATATATGACATATGACTAGATATTATGATTTTTATTGTTATCGTGGACATATTTTGTTGATGGATGCAGGCTGATGATAACTTGTCAACCAGACTCACATTTGGAGTAAAGGGGTCATGCACGACAACCAAAGATATCGAGGGAGAGGTGTGGTAGTAGCCCTACCATATCCTACTAGCACTCTCATCGTGGTTCGAATTGTAGGTTAACGATTACCTAGTTTGAGAAGATCCACGATGTCGTGAGGGAAGACTATGACAGTCACTCACGATGATTCTAAGGGGCGCACAATAAGGAAGGGTACTTATTCCTTAGAGGCCCTTACTCTCCCACAAGGTCACCTGACAGAGTATTAACTCCAGGGGTTTGACATCTACCAAATTCTGTCAAGAGGCGAGTGACACCCTTGGAGCATGTAGTGCGTCTTGAAGGGAACGTCACGCAAATAAAACAAGAATGCAAGAGAGTGGCACCCTTGGAGCATGTAGTGCGTCTTGAAGGGAACGTCGTGATTTTAACTATGGTAAGATTAATAAACCTAGTTCCTAGAAAAATATGCCTCCTTAGGACCTGGTCATCCTTAAAATGAATGAGGGTATAAGTAAAGTTTAATAATAATAAAATAATCTCTTCAAAACTGTCGCCAAGCCTAGTGAATTTAAAACCTAGGTCTAAGAAGAACACGGGAACAAGAAAAAATGAGATATATGGACATGTAACAAGAAGGGGGCAAATAAAATTCAAGCATTAATAATTAAAGTAAAATTTTAATGAAGGTTTAAATTATTAAAAGGGAAAATTGTTGTTTTTGTCTAAACTTGCTAATTATGAACTTAGTTAAAAAGGGGAACTTAAAGAAAAAGGGGAATGTCTGACTTAGTAGGGAATCTAGCCTTTGGAACTTTCTATTTGTGAACTCAACTATGATTTAAGTAAGGTGTAATTCATTTAAGAATTGTAAGGGAATAAAGGGACACCAAGGAGCGTTTTTAGGAACACTTTTAGGTGGGTGAGGGAAATAGGTAAATTTAATTAATTAATAAATTGATTTTCTGGTGCAACTAAGGGATCGGGTGACATGTGTACAAGAGAGGTTTATCCTAATTAAATTTAATAAAAAGAATTTAATGAGGGTTTGGGAAACTAATCACTAAGAAAATTCTATAAAAGGGATAGCGGAGGAGGAGTATGGATCACGTATGGTATGCGTAAGGTTACATTGTCGGAAGTTATCTTCACTGAATTTTCTTGTGGGAGTTGGGATACCCAACTCAGATAACGAGTGGTAGCTCAACCTTGCGAGGTGATCTGGGAGATAGTATTCTCTGGTATTGTGTGCATGGCCCCTTTGCAGCTCGGGGGGTTTAGGGGGAACAAGAGTACCCCTAGCGTTGGCTAGGAGGTGCCGATGACATATCAGTGGTTGGCAAGAAGGAGTGGGATGGAGCACGAGCGCAGGACATCAGCAGTGGAACCTTCGCCTTCATTCAAGGTACACACGTCTAAATTTCACAATTTTATTTAGTTCAATGCATGTTGATTTACATCTAGATGGTATGAATTTTGGGTTCCTTGCTAAGCATTTGTTGTTAATGTATAGCATTATGATTCCCCCAAGAGAGTCTACATCCATGTGTAGTTCATGGTCTCTATTGCTTAAAGAGCGCCACTTTTATTTAATTATTTGTAGTCCAAATTCCGGTAGCGCAACAACCATTATTCATTCTAGTTTTGTCTACATGCTTTCTCTTATTCTCGTAGCGTAGTGATAGTTGCACATGTTAGATTATTTCCTGTCATATCTGTCAATTATGGTTTTAAATTTTCTAGGGATCTTATTTACTGTTGCGTAACCCTTGGTGCCTTATAGTTTTAATTTATTTCTCTATTTTCCAAATGGAATTATTTATCTTATTATTTATTTAATGCTTAGGGATGTGTCTCTCTATTTTCCAAATGAGAAAAATCACCGTTGATTAGAGGTATGTTCTCGATTTTCAAACTTTGGGCATGCCTCCTATTTGAACGATTAAAAAATAGGGTTATGTTCTACTGAGGAAAAAAATTATGGTCCATCCTCCGTTGGTTGTTTTGGATTTCTCCCGCGGTTTTTAGTGGATTTTTTCTTATGCCCAGACTAAACTTATCCTTTTCTTCACTGGATTCTTCCATTACGAGTCTACCCATTTATGAAATACCCTCTCTTGAGTAAAGAAAAGTTCGGTGGTGAATTTGTGAACTATGTAGCGTAATTCCCAAGTCCCAATTTACGTTTTTACATTGTAGTAATTGACTCTTTTGGAAGTGTCGATATCATTTAGAACCCACAAGAAAACTAAAAGACTATTGACACTACTGGGAGTCGTACTTAACAAAATTTTATAGCTTCAATCGAGAACATTAAATTCACTCTATCCATGTAAAAATAAAGGAAACAATCCCAATTTAAAATTAGAATCTTAAATTATGTTAATAGACAAAATTTTAAGAAATAAATGTTCAGTTTCCTTTTTAATAAGCACTGTCGGATATTTTCTTGTAAGAGAATTTCCTCCTCCACTTCACTACTTTATAAGCATATCGTAAATCCTCGGGTGCCGAACGGTGGTCATGGATGGCCGATCTTAGGTGATATATTTCTAAATCTTTATGAGTAGATGCTTATGTGGTGCAACTAAAAACAAAATTTCCTTCTCTCCTATGCTCGTTGCGTCAAAACCTTAGTAAGATATTTTTCCATCACTTATAACCATTTAAAATCAATTGAAAACTTAAGACATGTCGATGCATTAATTTAAATTTAACATTTATGCTTTTTACACACGGAGATAACCCTAGTGTAAAGTAAGTTGGGTCGCTGCACTTGGCCTTAATTTCCCTCTCAAGAAGTTTATCGACTGTCGTCTTAAACTTGGATAGGTGTAATAATTAGCCATATCTTCTGACTCTAAATGTCTTAAACTTGGACAAGTGTAAGAATTATCCGTGCTTACTGTGATTCCACCTGTAAATGACTTAAATGCGCATTGTTAATTGATGCAACAATTTGTGGTTTAAATACGTCAAGATCTTACTATCCCTTTAAATAACTACACAATGATTTAAATATAATTACACAAAGATTTTTAATATTACACAGAGTTTCTAATAAACACCCAGAAGATTTAAATATTGAGTGGTTAGAGCTGGCAGTGATTCTGTAATTTAGAAATGTTTTTAAGTTATGATTATGGAAGCTATATTTATGGCAGGGGATCTAATATGGTGGTTATCCCATTTAGATCAGTTGATTGTTTTTAACCATTTTAAGGTTTTAATTATGATTAGTGTGATTAGTGCTTACACTAGATTAATCATTTTACAATAGTTAATTGTTTCATTACGAACATGGTGATTATCCCATTTTATTAGTTTAATTGTTTTCACAACAGTTTAATCGTTTAATTATGAATAATGTGGATATCCCTTTTTATTAGTTAATTTTTTTATAACAGTTTTAATTGTTTAATTGCGATCATTGTTATTATCGCTTGTTAATAGTTGATAGTTTCTACATCAGGGAACTAATTGGGAACATATTGGAATCATTGATGTTGTTATGGAAATCCTTGTATGAAAACTTGTAAATAGAATCTACTCTCTTCTTTTCTAATAAATTTCAATGGGGTGGTCCTTAAAAAGGGAAAGTAGGGAAGCATGGTTTTATTTCTAGAAGAAAGTAGGAAAGTATGGATATGAGTTTTTCTATTATTTTAAGGTATGTTGTAATGTGCTAGAATAATCTTGAAAGTAAATGGTTGAGATACACCTAGATGGTAGAATATTTTAACCTTGTCTTGAATGTCGTTACCTTGCATGTCATTCAACTAGCTTGATTACCATGCTCTCCTTATGGTTTTGTATAATGTATGACAGTGCAAGTTGGATTTCGGGAAAGGTTGGATTTTATGTCTGGTCGAAGGTTTAGAATTATTCTTGTTGCGCATGGGTCCCTAGTACGCTCATCACACTATGGTGACATGATTCCTTGAGATTGAATCGTCGCACGCATTGATCAAGAAGGGTGTATGAAAACTTGTCTTAGGGTCATGCGCATCCCGATGTGGATGATGTTTTTTTTTTAAGAAAGGTTGTACTTGGTTTGTAACGTCTAATGTGATTGTCTCCTGCTCTCCGGGAAGATTGTAGCTACTTGTGTCGTTGAAGCTGATGCATTTGGATTGATTGATGTTTCCTTTTAGCTTGGTAGGTGTGGTATTGATTGTGTTGGGCGGGATATATACACCTCCTTGTTCCTCAGAACAGTCGCCAGCCTTGAGACCTTAAATTGTCAAAATTGATGGGAACCTAGGCTTGATCATTGCTTATGTGTCCTGGAGGGCCTAACCTTGTAGGGTAGGATAGGCGGGTAGTCATTTTTATTCTTCGTCTGATTGAATGTCATATGTTTCTTCCAACTGCATGATGTGCTAGTATGCTAGGTCGTTATGTTTGTATGTTGCGTGAATTGTGTGCATTGTGTTCATTGTCATGTTGCGATGTTTTGAGTGTATTGTCATTATTACTTCCCTACA
>JASDQU010204371.1:25219-35694 GCA_032191745.1 Picea mariana
TGTTACAAAATTTTGTCACATATATGCTTTCGTTGATTATTTTAATAGAAATAATATTTTCTTGTCCAATTGATATCTTGCAAATATTTGAATTATTATTCCATGGGCATATTTTTCATGTATATTAATAGATTATGCTAATATATATGCTAACATTATATATTATCACTCTATGCTTATGTATCTTGGTTGTTGAGGACAAGTTGCAGGTATAGAGATTTGAAGATATTTTTTGTGTTTTATTGTGCACTTGAAAATGAAGTTTTTACATGAAAATTATGGCCTTAGGAAGTGGATATTGCAGTTCAACTTCTCAATCCCCACTATTTTCCACATGTCCAACTTCTAAATTTAGGGTTATTATTCTATGTTTTTTTATATTCATATTTTTCTACAGTCATTAGATATTCATCACATATTTCCACCCTAATATGAAAGATAATCTGCAAACAAAATGCCATTTTGAATAGACTAGCCAAATAGATTCTAAGAAAAACTGGGAAAATTAGGGTAATTTGGGCAGCTACAAGAATTGGAAAAATTGGGATAATAGGAAAAAAACAATGATGTAGGGATAATTGGAAACACTAAAGTAAGTTAGGGAAAATGGGGAAATCGAGTAAAGTGGAGAGAGTGTAGATAATTGGGATAATTGGATTAAAGTGGAGAGAGTGCAGATAATTGGGATAATTGGATTAATTATGTTAATTGGGGAAACTATGTCTAATGAATCTACTTGAGCAATTTAGGGTAGTTAGGTCTAGTTAGGAAATTAGGGAGATCATGGTTGATTGAGGTTTCCTAGGAAAAATATAAATTGGTAAAGTGGTTTTAATTTGTAAAATAGGATAATTGGGTCAAATTAGGCTAATTGAGCTAATTGGGGAAAACAAGGATAATTGGGAAAATGGGGTAATTGGAACTTATTGGGTGACTATGCTAATTGGGACAATTGAGAAAACTATGCTAATTGGGGAAATTAGGAAAAAAATGGGGAAATTGAGAAAAATTGGTCTAGCTAAGGTAATTGGGGAAAATTGTGCTTATTGGGAAAGTGGGAAAAATGGGAGTAAATTGTATAGTTGGGATAATTATGTTAATTGGGAAAATTTGGGCAATTGGGGAAAATCAAGAAAATTGGAAGTTTTGGGGCTAACTAGCGAGAATTAGAAAAATACGTAAATTGGAGATAATTAAGTTTAACTAAACTAATCTAATTAGATAATTTGGGCAAGTGGGGATTATTGGGAAAATTTGGTGAATTGGGATAATTGAGGCTAACAAGGAAGTTGGTACTACTTCAATTAATTGGGGAAATTAGGGAAATTAAGAAAACCAATTAGGGAAAAATGGGGCTAGCTAGGAAAATTGAGTCACTTTCTAGGGAAAATTTGGGTACAACTGTAGAAAAATTTAGATCATTAGGGATAACTAGAGAATTGGAAAACTGGGTCTAATTAGTGCAATTTCTTGGGATAATTGGGGCTAATTATTCAATTAGGTAAAGTCAGAATAATTTGAAAACTAGAAAATATGAGCAAATTATGGAAATTAAGACTAACTAGGCTAATTCAACAATTGGGGTTAGTTTCCTAGTTATTTGGGCAACTAGGAAATTTGGGTTAGTTATAAATTTGGGTAAGCAAGCTAAGTGGTGGGATAATTGATCCAATTAGGGTAATTGGGGCTAATTGAGTCAATTGGGAAATTGTGGAAATTGGGGTTAATTGGGATAATTAAGTGAACTAGGAAAAGGTCATCAAGTTGATTCAACATAGTCTTGGAAGTGGGAAAGCTACACATTCCATATAATCACTAGGTGCACAAAATGTGAATTGAAAAGGAAATAGATTACATCATTGAAACTCTCAAAGGAGAAGGATATATGTACTTCTACTAGTACTAAAACACAATGTGGTCTGAAATGTATAATTTGATGTTGGAACTTAACTTGGGCTATGAAAAATATCCATAGTGTTCCAAAACCTAAAAATGGCCACCATATCCCACTTGTATGTCAAAGATTCCCTTTGCAATGCCTATGTGGTGCCTTGAGTTCTCGTGCATAGCCCATGAATACTTAAGAAATATTCTCGCATGTGATCCTAGATTTTTATAGCATACCATGCTTTAGGCCCATAGAAACATCCCACGTGGGCCAAGCCTCTAGATGGTCTCCCTATTAATGGGTGGGGCCCCATTGTACCTATTTATGTTGATACCCCAATTATAGGTTGGGTACAATCCCTCGATGATTAAGACTAGTCACCTCCAATAACTAACATGGTTATTGGTTTGTGTTCTCTTGATTGGGCTTATGCTCTTTTTAATGTTTGTGATATTCATAGTTCTACTTTTTTTTCCTAAGTCTATGTTTCTTTGTTTTATGAGTATGATCATGAATCTAGTTTCATGATGAGGTTTTTTGGCATTAGCTAGGCCTAAGTTTTGAATTTTCTACTTGCTTGTGGAGGATACGTAGACAACCATCTTTTCGGTATTAAATATTGTACATACTACCTATTAATAAAATTTAAATGAAGATTTAAAAAAAAAAAAAAAACCTACATGAACAAGATAAACCACTCTTAGTTTAATGATTCACTATGCAATAAATGTGGAACAACTTAAGTCCCCACACATCCCAATTGAGCCAAAAATCAAAATTTTATGGCCTAAGACCCTATTTCTTAACCTTAGACCATGGAATAGGACACAAGAACCATCCTTGTTGTACTTGTCCTTGAAATAGAGATAATATGACACTTAAAAGATAAAAAATTTCCACGCAAGGAAAGGGGACAAACACATGGGGCATGATCCCAAAAGAAAATGTTATTTGGGTCATTAGAAACATCTTTGGTGTTCAAATCCTCAAAATTTCCTATGTATATTCCAACCGGGAGGCCAAATATTCCCTATGCATGACCTCTATAGTGGAACATGGGTGATCAACCCAAATATAAAATGTTATCAATTGAGACTCTTTCTTTTTATCCTAGATCATGTGATGTTACATGAAAAATATCGTTGGTGTGACAACCATTGAAATGACCAAAATATCCCACGTGTATGCCAAATTTTCCCTATTCAAGGAATGCCTAGTGGTTTGGTGACCCACACATGAACATTGGGACCCACTTGTAAATTTTATTTCTATACATGGAAAATTTTAGGGGCTGTACATTGCCCATGGGCTAATTTTCCATGCTTTTTCCTAAAAAAAGATTTGGCAATTTCCATTTTTTATAAAAATGATTCACCCAAATTTTATAGAATAAATTTATTTTACATGATAAATAGCCCAAATTTTGTAGAAGCTATATAAAATCCTTAGAAATTTGAATATTTTTACAAAAATATCACCAAACATTTTATAGTTTTCATATTAAGGACTAGTAAAATTTTCCAAGGTTTCTACATTTTGAGATAACTTTCCGTCCTTAAAATTATCCCTAGATGCGAAAGTCTCATCCCCAACTCAACCATCTGATGGTGTATGGTTGGGGGTGTGGCATTCTCGACAACTTCATTCTTTTTATGATCTGGTTAAGATCAGATTCTTCTGACTCATGTTGTCAACAATGAAATATAGTGGGATCCCCTTTACCGACATCTGTGAGTGGAATAGGTGCTACCCCTCTTCAAGATCCTTTGTTTCTTCTGGTTGGATTGTTGTGGGCGCAATGGTAGTAGTGTGTTCTGCATCAATGATCAATTTTATTTTATTCTTCTATGAATCAAAGTACGATTTAGGTTCTAATTCTTTTTCTTTGAGCTCAACCACCAATGACTATTTCGAGTGACATCTATCAATGTTGTTCCAGGGGATTTTGTGGAACTCACACCACTTTCCAGTGTCCTTCGACTTCCCATCACCCCTCTTAGCTGATGGATTGGATTGATGTTCTTGAGATTGAATCTCCTTAAATTTTCCTCTGTTCTTTGAGTTAGAGTTTCCTTTTCCATGCTTATGTTGTGACATATTTGCAAACCCAAACTCCCGCTTACTCCATTTCTTGAATTTCTTCTCAATTTTGACTGCATATCGATATGCAACTCCTAGTGAGGAGATGTCCAAGAAAACCATATTTTTTTGGATGTACATGTGTAGGCCTCTACAATACTTCATAACCAGGTGTCACTCAGATTCTTTGATACCCAAATTTGAGTGTAATATATGGAAGATGTTACTATACTCTAGTACCATCTAGTCTCTTTCCTAACACAGAGTCGTCCATCTCATGCACTGGTCAGCATAGTTTCCAACGGGGCATAATTCATCCTTAAGAGCATCCAAAAAGGATGCTTAGGTGGGTTGTCTACCGAATGGCATAGATTCATCTAAGGTTTACCTCTCCCGGTAACCTTCCCACCAAGATTTAACATGGGGATGAGATTTAAGGAGTGCGATGGTGATCTTTTCACCGTCAATTTTTTTTTGGATAGAATAATAACCTTCTAGCAGATTCAACCATTTTTCTAGAGAATATTTATGTAGCTGGCCTTCAAATAAGGGGATATCAAAATTAACCTGTACCTTGAAGGGTGTATCACTTATGAAATGGATTCTTGTACAATATTCCTCAGCCTCCATCGATAGTCATTGAAGGATATGAGTGAATTTGTCCATCATTTTGTTCCTCTGTCACACGAGGGCTTCCTCGAGAAACTTCTTGAAAGTATCTCCTACGTCATCATATCTTTTATTTGACCATGGGAGGTGACTTGTGTTGGCTAGAGAAGTTGTCCTCAATTGAAACTAGATAGAGACCCAACTCTCTATACCTTGACCTTCTCAAGGACATGCACTAAGAAACAACAAGGAACAAACTTCTCTTGTACCACTAATCTAAATTATATTGAGAAAAAAATAAGATACAACAAAAATATAGGAGAGAACACAAAAATCAGTGAAACTGAACTTCTATTAATGAATAACAAAATACTATAGAACAAAAACTAACTAGAATGGTGGTAGCTTATCTCTGAAGAGAAAGAGATATTGAATATGCTCATTAACAATAGGAATTAAATAACAATCGATTGCATGCACAAAGGACCTCCTTCATCTTTATTATATATGAGAGAGTGAGAGGAGAATAATTCTCATGATGCATGTGGGATAAATTTGTATAAGTTTATAAATGTTGTAGGCATGTAAAACACTAGAACTTCCCGAGAGGCCACCCATCCTAGTATTACTCTAGCCCAAGCGTGCTTAACTGTGGAGTTCTGATGGGATTTTCTGCATTAATTTTGTAGGCATATACATAAGACACCTAGGAAATTATTACATGATGGATGTAATTAAAAAATGGAGATGGAATTACATTATATTCCCCATCAAAAAGGTGAATATCATGGTTTATCAAAGCCACAAGATTGAAAACGTTGACTCAATGGAAAAGGTGGATGGAAACCAAGATACACTTGTATTAGTCATGTCCTCTTAGGAAGAAATGGTTCCCATTATGTCAATTAGTTCCCTTGGGATATGGGGAAACTTTTTCTGAATTTAAACATTGGTGAGTCACTTGACTTGTTGAAGTAGTTGTCCTTCTTGTACATGGATTTAGCTTGTTGAAGTATGTCATGAACCTGGTGTTGGAGGAGATGGATCTATTCAACAAATTTGGTTGCATGCTTTTACTTGATATGAGTATGGGAGGACTTTGTCGGTGAAGGTGCAACGGGAAGAGCTATATCAATGGTGGTTAATGGTTGGAATCCCAATCACACCTGAAAAGGGTCGTGAACAATAGAGTTATGTTGAACATATGGAAGACTCTCATTCTTTGGAAGATAATGTCTATAGATTGGACCATTGGTTAAGGAAGCACTAGGCACCAATTCATTAGAATGCTTGATTTGGAAAATTCAAAGGCACCCCATAGGTGAAAAATATCTTTGTGCTCCTCTACAATCTCATTGGTNCTCATTCTTTGGAAGATAATGTCTATAGATTGGACCATTGGTTAAGGAAGCACTAGGCACCAATTCATTAGAATGCTTGATTTGGAAAATTCAAAGGCACCCCATAGGTGAAAAAATATCTTTGTGCTCCTCTACAATCTCATTGGTATGTTTCTATTGTAAAAATATCTTTGTGATCCTCTACAATCTCATCGGTATTATTCTATTGTATAGAAAGGTCTTGGGTTGAGGTTGTGGTGGTCATAGTGATGTTTTGTTCGCCTTCTAACCTGATCATGAAGAGGGTAAAATTTGTGGTCTGAGAGATTACGTTGTGGCATTGTTTTTTCGAGATACACGAAATGGTAGTAGTCATAACTACCTCAGTTATCTTGCAGAGTTGACCCCCTAGAGTAACAATGACACTATGAGTTTGAGATTCATAAACATCATGATTTTTCCACATATAAGGTTGTCCTAAAAGAACATCATAGACTTCAAGTGGGGAAACATCACACAGTACCTAATCCTTGAAAGGATTTATGTCATAGGATAGGTCGCACTGTTGGTTGATGCAAAGGTCTCGTCCAACATAGTTACCGAATTAATCAAAACTCTTTCCCAAAAAACCAATATCTTTGCATAAAAAACATCAAAATCAACCCCCAAATCAAAAAGTGGTTCTACCAGTAGCACCATTTTTTTAAACGGGGTAAAAATTGCAACATTTTTCAAACATGGCCTTCAAAACTCAGACAGTAGCTCCGAAAATCCTTAAAATTAGGACCTAAAAGAAACGTTTTTGATTTTTGTTTTCATTTCAAAACGTTAAAATTTTAGATAACTTGAAATTGTATTTTTATCACTTGGTACCATTAAAACCAAAACCTCAAAATCAACTATCAAATTGAAAAGTATTTCTATCGGTAGCACCCATTCTAAAATTGGGGTATGAAAATGATATATTTTTATAAAGTGGTAAAATAACTCATCATTACTGTAAACAAAATCATAAAATCAACCCTTAAATGTTCAATTTTTAAATCTTATTATCACTCAATGCACAAGGTAATACATAATTCCATAAAAATATCACAATATACTTTAAAAATTCAACATCACTTTTTAATAATTTTTGAACTTTTAATAAAGAAACGTAAATACAAGTTACATTGAATGAAACATAAATTATTTATTAAAAGCATTGTTATATTCTCCATATTCAAAACATATGAGATAAGAAATTTTATTATACTATCCATAATAAAAAACATATCATTCATAAAACATAAAAAAATATGCATAACTTCATGTAAGATCATATGTAAGTTCAATTCTCATTTCTAGTTACCATACAAACATCATATGGATAAAAAATGCATAAAATGTTTCATACACTTATTCAAATTGACTCATGGTTTTTGAAATACCATCAGAGTATACATTGTCTTTAGATGAATGATTGGATGAAGATGTAGATTATCCATATTCTTCTCTATTTTGGATGAAATCACCATCTGAGTCTACATGCATACCTAACATTTCAGATGTCAATTTCCTTTCAGATCTACGACTGGGTTTAGCAGAATCCCATCTTTCATTTATTTCTTGTGGAAAAAAACTCTTGATAATATCTATCGTCTTGGAGTGAAGAGTTCCTCTCTTTGTCAAATTGAAGTCATAAACAAGTATGTCAACATCATCTAATTTTAAGAGGTCAGTGCCATGACAAGTTGCATTTTGACCCTTTCTTTTTCTCTTTCTATTGCCATGTTTCTCAACCACCATCTATGGCTTGTACACACCATTGAATGGGTGTGTACTTGTTGCATACCAATGAACTTCAATTGCAATAACATCATCATTTTATTTTTCAATCTTTATAACCTTTCCAATCCAGAATGGATAACCATGTGGATCTTCAGTCATTAAAATTGTAATCATGCTACCCTCTTTAATATCTTGTACTGAACCCCTATAAAGGTCTTCCATGGCTTCACGTTGTGCACGTGACCTTTGCGAACCAATATACATTTCTCTTTCCTCTACTTGTGTAAACTTAATAGCACCTTGAGATTCTTGTTGAACTTCAACAATGTTTGTTTCTTCAAATTCATTTGGCATATTTTGTGGCCAATGAAATGGAGTCTTCAACATTGTATCTTCATTTGTTGAGCTTGAAATTACGTCACTTTGACTATTGAAAAAAGACTCCCACCAAACAAAATCAACAACATCAAAGTACTCATATGTATCATTAATGGACTTTTTTATTTCTTCCAGGCATTTAGAATAATATACATCTCTATTACGCCCATGTTCATTATGGATTTCAGGAACTGATTGTAAAAATAATAAATTTCATGCAAATATTGGACTATCTGGAATGAACTTCAAAAATGATAAACCTGATGAAGGCCCCCATTCTGTAGTAGTTGAATACTACTTTCCCCATATAAGTGTTTTCCCATCAATTGTTTTGAAACAAAATTGATGTTGGAAGCTAATGTTATTAAGTTGCTCAATACATTTTTCTTAATGATGCAATCCCTGAATAAATCTTCACATGTCAATAGTTTCTTCTAATATATGAAAAACAAGCTCTGGAATGTATGTTTTCTTAATACATTCAATCAATGATGGTAGACTTCCAACATTTTTCCCCTTCAATATTACTGAAAAATGACTGAACATTTCATAAATATGATCATGAGTGTGTCCAGAAAGAAGGAAACCAACTTTCACCTTTTGAAAGATTCCCTTTTCAACAAGCATTCTTAAATATCCAAACACAATTTGATTTTTGTTTTCACGACTAGTGTTTTCCAATTGTAGATAGAGAACTTGAGGAAGATTTCTAGACCAATGAGTGAGAACATGATGAATTATGGTGATGGTAAGATTTGCATCATTATGAATATTTGGAGCTATGAAGTAAACCCTTGGGCACATTTTTCCATTGAAAACCATACAACCAACCAAGTGAAACTGAATGAAATTCTCTTCCTGTAATTTTTTGGGTGTACGGACAAAATGTAGTAGAAGTGTTTTCTTCTGGTCCATGCCATCAATTATCATACCTAAATATTTGTTTGGAGCATCATAGCACTTCTTCCGATGTTTGTACAACATTTTTATTTCACTTGATTGTTGATTCCAATGTTCTTGAAGTGATTTGAATATAGAATCTGCACATGACATAAAATGAAAATATTGATCGTATGTTTTCATAGTTGATAACTATTCAATTAAAAAAAAAAAAAATAGTAAATACATACCTCTTTCTGCCCCTTCATATTTATCTCTTCTTGATTTAAGAGTAGCACATATATTACAAATCCCCATCCTTGACTTCTTCGGAATATAGACATTGTTGAATTGTTTCTTCCATATTCTTGTAAAATATGCACATGTAATAAAAATACCATTTCCTTCAACAACTTCAGCATATCCTTTGTACAAGTTGTAGATTTCCCTCGAGAAATTAACTGGAGTATGTATTGTGTCTCTATCTAGCATACACTCTCCATGCTTGGAAAAGAAATCACGCATCCATGACAATGTAGTGTTTTCCAATGGCCCACTCTCTCGTCCATGATGTACTTTTGAATAAAATGAAGGATCTTTTTCCAACCTTGTATGGATTCTTGACAGACAAAGATTACCAATTGAGTGAATTTTTTTGAAAGCCTTTCTACAAAGTAAAATATTTCAAATGAGCTAATCATATCTTGTATTGGTGGATATCATGCACCCCATCAAATATGAATTTTTCATGTTCTTATTCATTGACGAATATGTCTTCCTTTTATGTTGGATTACTGAGAGGGGGGGTGAATCAATAATAGAGAAATTTAATACTTTTTCACCATAAAATGCAAGTGATATATCAATGTAGCATTATCATCCAATATTTGCAGAGTAAATAAACAATGAACAAACTACAAATCATACAAATACACAGTACATCAATGTTTTACGTGGAAACCCAAAGCTAGAGAAAACCACATAATTCTTTTTCTTATATTTATTTAAGAATTAAATTCATTGGAAGCACCAACTTGCTTTGTTTTCTAGCTGCAAATGGAAGGAGGCTCCAACCCCCTAATTTATCAGGCCACAACCTAAGGGAAGCTCCAACTCCCCAATTCTTTGGCTACAACCAGAAGGAGGCTACAACCCCCTATGTTCTCCAGCTACAACTAGAAGGTGGCTACACACATCTATCCTTGCCCCATCCAACCGCCCTGATGTAGAAGTAGAATTATGGAACCTTTGTCACACTATCACTATGAGATATAATGTTGTAAACATGTACCAATCAACCTACACTGAACAAATTGTACCAATAACCTGAATCATGCATCGACCTATACCTCAACCTGTACCATAAAGAAGTGCATCAACCATGCACCAACCTATACCTCAACCTGTAATCAACCTGTAGCATAAAAAAGTGCATCAACAATGCACCAACCTATACCAAACAACCTGTAATAAACTTGTACCATAAACAGGTGCATCAACCATGCACCAAACTATACCTCAACCTGTAATCA
>JASDQU010204372.1:3299-18840 GCA_032191745.1 Picea mariana
AGAAACCACATATCTTCTCAGAGATAGCTACCACCATTCGAGCAAGTGTTTCAGTTCTGCAGTTTTACAGTTTCAACCTATTTCATTATTCAATAGAAGATATTGTTCACTAGATATTTGTTTTATTCTTCATATCTATGTGTTTATTGTATTTAGTATGTTAATTAGTTCGTTCTGCTCCTAAATCCGGATCAATGAATGACTAGAATCTATCCATGTTTCTATTGGGAAAAGAAGCTATGACATGTGTATATGTTCAGAATAGAAGTCCTCATCATATATTGAAGACCATGACTCTAAAAGAAGATTTCTTCAGAAAAGAAGCCAAGTGTTGAACACTTGAGGATCTTTGACTGCCAGTCAAGCAGAAGGAATGGAATATGGAAGCATTGATAGATACAAGATGAGATTCATGGCTAGAGGTTTCTTCCAGAAGGAGGGAGAATACTATGATGACAGCTTGTTCGAGTAACCAAATATTTCTCTACCCAAGCTATTATATCTCTTGCAGTATCCATGGGTTGAAATTAGATGGATGTAAAGAATGTTCTTCTCAATGGAGTAATTGAAGAAGAAGCATATGTAGAGAAACCTCAAGGTTTTTAGGTATACCAGAAAGAGAACCATGGATGCAGATGGAAGAGTACCTTGTATGGATTCAAGCAACTAGGTGCAGAGCCTCTCATGTACAATATAAGCGTGGTGAAAACTTTCTATGACAAAGGAAGTGTATCAAAATGGTTCTTCAGAAGTTTGGGATAATGGATTAAAAATCCATGTCAAACTCCCATGATGGCAGATCTGAAGAAGTTGAGAGACTTTGATCCAGTAGACCCTTCTCTATATTGACAATTGAATGGCTTATTGATGTATTTGGAGAATACTAAGCTAGATATTTGCTTTGTTGTGAAAATAGTTCTAGGTGGAACCTAGCCATGAAAATTGAATAATTACAAAGCATGCCTTGAAATTTCTTCGTGGACGTTTGAGTCATGATATACAACTGCTTAGATTTATCGTTTCAGATTGGGCAGGGAGTGCAGATAACAGAAGAAGTGCTTCTTGGATATGTTTCAGTTTGAGCTTTTCCACGATATCATGGGCTAGAAGGAAACAAAAGTTTGTTGCACTCAACACTATAGAAGCATAGTATATTGCAGCTTGTGATACTTGTATGGAAGCAGTGTGGATCTGTAAGATGTTTTCTGGAATGTTTGATCAGGTGTTGGATTCGACCATGATATATTGTGATAATTAGAGTTGTGTAAAGCTTTCAGATAACTCAATGTTCCATGACAGGTCAAATCACATTGAGATCAAGTATGATTTTCTCAGTGATAGAGTCCATAGGGGAGAAGTGGTTCTCCAGTATATCTCCACAGGTGATAAGATAATAGATAATTTGGTAAAGCCTCTATCCAAGATGAAAATTTTCTGTATTTAAGGGACAAGATGAACTTGTGGAGATGACTTCCTTCTTGGAAAGGGAAGTGATTACTTCCCAGGCTGGGAGGGAGCACCGATATGTTATTGATTTATGGGCAGTCTCTTCCAGTCTGGAAAATGGTACAAGTTGGGCAGTCACCTTCTAGTCTGGAAAGTGGTCCAAGATTTATGACGGAAAGTCATTTTCCAGTTTGGAAAATGGTCTAGGACAATCATTCTTCTTGGAAGTCACTCTGGGTAGTGGTCAAGCATAATGGTTCGCCTCTTTGGGCAATCATTCTTTCAAAGTTCACAGTTGTGAGAAGTTTCGAAGAATGGCCCATTATAGGAGGTTGGTGCAAGACATTCATTTCCATAGGAAATGGTCTAGACAGTCATTCCCTAGGGAAGACTCATTCTCTCCAGGTTGCATTATGATTAGTGTTTGAATAATGGCCCAGTTAGGTGAATGATCCAAGTTCAACAATCAGGGACATTCATTCCCTAGGGTAGAATCATTCTCTCCAGGTTGCACTGTGATTAGTGCAAGAAAAATGGCCCAATTAGGTGAGTGGTCCAGGTTCAGAAATCAGGGACAGTTATTCTTCTATGCTTGAGAAGAATAGTCCAAATATCTCATGGTTGATGCTTAACTTTTTGAGGGTATATACTCTTCCAGATCTCAAATATGTGAGTGGAAGAATGACCCAGATGACTCAATTTGTATCATGATATTGTTATGCAGGTTGATATCAGATGATATGATTGTTATCGAGACTATATGTCTCTGGAAAATAGTTGTACGCTACTATGGTGGATGTGTTCCACTGGTTGTGACTATGTGTCGTTTGTTAGTAGACGTGTGCTACTAGGAGTGGTTGTGTACCACTGGATAGTAGTTGTATACTACTATGAATATACATGGCTGTGTTCTATTGAATGGAATTGTTCTGATTTCCATGGAGACTAGCACTAGTGTTGGAGATGATTGTCAGCTAGATGGATAGTGAGATGATGCAGAGGAATTGATCTACATCATGCGAGTACAACTTAGATATGGTGAATTGACACCATGCTAGTATGGATTAGAGATGATGTAGATGGTACTCCACTTCATGCTAGATATGATCATGCTAGTATAGATTAGATATGATGCAGAGCATCATTCTAGTACAACTTAGATATGATCATACAACTTGGAGATGATGCAGTGGAGAGGATGGTTCTTGGAGCCATTGAGGACATTCATCATATGTTGGGACAATCATTCTTCTAGGACGTAGGTCCGGATTAGAATAATGGTCCTTGTATCACTCTGTTGAGTGAGTGACTTATTCAACATCATGCCCGATTTCTCAGATGGAGTATGGCCTTGAGAGATGATGCAGTTGATGCTATTAGATTATACTCATAGTGGTGATGTTGCTTGTGAATTGATCTACGTGATCATGAGATAGCATGTGTGGCTATGACTATGCTACCTATTAATACCTCCCTATATAGGAGGGAGTGTTGATATTATGGTATCTACGAGAGGTATTAACCTCCATGTGTAACCTTTGGCTATAATAGAATATTCTAGAAGCATTAGAAACCCTAAACAGAAGTGTAGAAACCCTAGAAGACAAGTCAACTTAGTAAAATAATTAATTTTAAAGTATTAGATTCTAAAATGACAAGTCATCCCAGATAAGTCATCTCTTTCTAGCGCCATATAGCATAAGATGTGTGCCCTATCCTCTAGTATCTCTTGGTGGTGTTCTTGGTGATGGTTCTTGGTGGTATTCTTGGTAAGTGAAACTGCAGTTGTAGTTGCTGCAATTGATGCAAATGTAACTGCTACAATTGAGTATTGTTCTTGTTATGTGGCTTTGGGAATTTTTGTTTGGTGAGCTATCTTTGGAGAAAGATGAGCTCTCTTGGTTATCTATTGGTTCTAGTGTTTCTTCCGGAATCATTCTATCTAGAAAAGGTTATGGTTCTCGGGGGTGGTTGCATGCCTATGGTTGGGTGACAATAGTGATATTGTCTATGGTAAAACGTGTTGATGTTTTGGTAGTTGCAGGAGGATATTTACCTCCTAGATGACCTTTCTTAGATGTGGAGAAGATTCTTAAATAAAGAGATCCATTGGACATATATTGAAATACTCTAGAAGCAAAGTCAACCCAGAAGAATAAATTAATAATGAAAAGACACATGTCCAGAGAAGAAGTAGACCCAGTCTAGTGGCTAAGAAGACTATAAATAGAGGACATATTGGCTCATTTGTTCACTCACACACACTCTCCCAACTACATAGAAGAAAGGCGCAAGTTTGGAGGAGGTGACACAGTAGTTGCAGTTGCACAGTTTATTCTTGTTCAATCTTTTGGTATCTCTCTCTTGTGTGCTACTCCTTGAGGAGGTGTGCTACCTTTGTATGGTGTTGTTGTTGCAGTTAGGGTGGTATTTCTAGTTGAGATATCACCTGTACTAGGGTTTATCTGATTGGACTTGCTTTGTGAATGGAATTTATCTAAGAAAGGTTGCTGGGTTTTTCCTCCATTTGGGGGTTTCCCAGTATAAATCTCTTGTGTACTTTGTCTACTATTTATTCTGTTTCTATGGTATAATTGTTAATGTTAACTAAGTTAAAGAACATTATTTCTCTATAAGTAAAGGAAAATCTAACAAAACAAACACATATCTTTATTTCTAACCATAGTAACATTTGCCAACATGTTATTGCAAATTACTATACAAACCTGCAAAGTAAGGTAGGAGATGGAGCATCTTTGACAGTTTATTGAGTCTTGGCACATGGCCCCATGTACGATGAACATAGTGCCTTTGGACCCTCCTCAATTAGGATCCCCTAGGTTGAACCATAAAAAACCTCCATTGAGTCAAACACTCTCAACCATGCTCCACAAGGTTTAACCACAACAAGCCCCACTATAGGGCTGGATGATGGGTTTGGGAACATGCATGCAATTTATTGGTTGGACCCCCACGTTGCAACAAACAATTTCCCACTTTATCACATTCTATCTTAGAGGGGTCCAAGCCCCTAGAGCCATATAATTATGGGTGGGGCATTGTGGTTCAGAAATGTGACAATGAACAAGTCAGAAATAGTGGTCAACTATTTTATGAAGATCTTACAGATCAATGATTACTTAGTAGCTATTGGAGATCCAGTATAAGACCCTAAACTTGTGACCACCACACTGAATGGATTCGCTCCCTTATAGGACCCATTTGTCCAAGGAATTTGTGCAAGAAGGATATTGTCCAAGTTTGACAAGTTATGGTCAGATTGCACTCAAGGGGAATCTAGGCTAATATCCAAGACACAAAAGACTGATGAGGTTGAAAATCAAGCACTTGCTTCCCATGTGAAGAAGAGAAAGAAAAGGGAAGAAGGCATCCCGAAGAAGTCTAAGAGACCTTGTTACAATAAGGATGCGTCAAAGATCAGATACTACAGTTGTCAGAAGCTGGGACATTATGCCTTTCAATGTCTATATAGAAATGAAAAGGAGAAGAAGAAACACCATGCACATGTAGCAGATGCAGAAGATCACTCAAAGGAATCAAAGGATGAATAATTTGTCTTTTAGACAATTGTGTTTCCATGCATATGAATGATAGAAAGAAACTCAAGTAGGACAACAACACTAGACTTCAGGTTTGCATATCAGGTTTGATATCTTTATATTGTTGTTGCTTAAGTAAGTATTGTACCCAGGATAACAGTCTTTATAGCTTTATTATTTGCTAATGCTATGAAATGTTTAAGTACATCAGAATATTGTTGATACGATTACCATTAAAATGATCATTGTTCATTATTATTGATATACTTGTTTGCAAGATAAAATTGATCTCCTCTAGGAGATGTTCTTAATTACTAACCATTCCATGGAGGTTCCCATGGAAATTTTGTTCTTTCCTCTTGTTCTGGGTAGGTCACAGGTGATATCTCTGAGAAGGAGCTATGATGACGTTTGCAAGAGGCAATGATTTAGACAGTCTCTAGCCAAGACATAGAAATGTGTACACGAACGTACATACCCATGTGAAGAAAAAGACAAAGAAGAGTATATCTTATGGAGATTGATTGTGAGGAGCAGAAGGCTTCAAAGATGATCGTATAGTTAATTTAACCACTCTTTAGATTATCAGGAAGAGTCAGTAGTGCCAGAAGGGCCTACCTAGAAACGATGCAGTAAAACCAACATGTTCTCGTGATACCTTGCATAATGCAAAAGATATACAGATACATGGCATTGATGAGCCATATTATGAAGAGAAGCATATGAATCCACCAGTGGTGAGGCAGATGGCCCCACCAAGTACTAGCTCAGAAGGAGCTATATTTCAGAGAGATTCCCCTTAGGATCCAATAGGGATGAGAAAACTCCTAGTACAGTCCATTGGAGATCAGACTTCAGAAGAATACAACAGATGCAGTGGAAGCGGGTGGCTCCGAAGATCATATATATTCAGAGGGAAAGAGACGTATTCTAGGACTTGAGAAGGCTATATCATAGCTTCAAAGGCTTCTAGGAGATGTGAGATCTCTTGGGAGGATTTTCATGTCTCAATAGACCTTGCTACAGTGACAAAGGAGGTAGCTAGTCAGAAGGACTGGGATATAGATTTTTCCTCAGTTCCAGAAACCACACATGTTTTCCAGCTATGTGGCATTGATGAGCAACATCATTGATTCAGACCCTTCCACCATTGAATAAGCTTCTAAGAAGCAGGAATGGAAGCATGCCATGATAGAGGAGTATCAGTCCATAATGAAGCATGATGTGTGGGTGGTTCTGAGACCAGAAGGGAAGTCAATAGTGACTTCCAAGTTGATCTACAAGATCAAGCATGCTGCAGATGAAAGCATGAAGTGAGATTTGTGGCTAGAATATTATCCCAGTAAGAGGGAGAAGGATATGATGAAAATTTTGCTCTTGTAGAAAAATACATTTCCATTAGATCAATCATTGTGATTTCTTCCGCAATGGGATGGAAATTACACCAGATGGATGTCAAGACTACTTTCTTGAATGGTGTAATAGAGGAAGAAGTGTACATAGAACATCCACAAGGCTTCGTGATCCATGGGAAGGAGTCCCATGTGTGCAGATTGAAGAAGGCATTGTATGGAATAAAGCAAGCACCCAGGGCATGGTATGCCAGGATAGATGGATATTTGATGAGCTTGGAATTTACCAAGAGTGAGGCAGATCCTAACCTTTACTATGAGGTTGAGGATGTATGCCCATTAATCTTGGTTCTATATGTATATGACATTTTTCTAACAGGGAACGAGAATCTCATTGATGGGTGTAAGAGGGAGCTCTCTTTAGAGTTCAAGATGAAGGATATAGGTTTGATACATTACTTTTTGGGATTGGAAGTATGGCAGAGATCATATGAGATTTTCCTTAGCCAAGGAAAATATATTGTTGAGATCCTGAAGAAATTCAGGATGATGGACTACAAGTCCATGACCACACCCATGACGATAAATTTGAATCTCTTGAGTGAAAAATCTTCAGATTTGGTGGATCCCACAATGTACAAATAGTTGATTGGATCCTTGATGTCCCTGGTTAACACCAAGCCAGACATATGCTTTGCAGTGAATACCTTGATTCAACACATGGTTGAACCTATCCAGGTACATTGGATGGAAACAAAGCATATGTTGAGTTACCTTCATAATACGATTGGGTATGGATTGAGATATGTCTGGGGTGGATATGTGAAGTTGCAGGGATATAGATATTATGACTGGACAAGGAGAGCAGTGGATCGGAAGAATACTTATGGATGTTGCTTCGGTATGGGATCATGCATGATCTCATGGTTGAGAAAGAAGTAGACATAATTAGCACTTAGTACATCAGAATTAGAGTATATCATAGCAGGTGTGGCAAGTCGTGAAGCAGTGTGGCTCCGGGAGTTGTTAGCTAGGATATTTGATCTAGAATTGGAGCCAACTTTGATACATTGTGACAATCAAAGTTGTGTGAAGCTTACCAAGAAGCATGTATTCCATGACAGGTCTAAGCATATAGAGAATAAATATCATTACATCCGGGACATGGTGCAGAGAGGAGTTATGGATCTCCAGTACATATCCACGGACAAGCAGATAGTGGAAATTCTCACCAAGTCCTTGTCAAGAGTGAAGTATGAGTACTCCAGGGACAATCTTGGAGTGTTGTTGAATGTCCACCTGCATTGAGAGGGAGGTGTGTTGTTTCTTCTCATGTCGGATAAACCCTATGGCTAAGGGTTCCTTGGATTAGTCATGTGAGGTGACTGAGGGGGTAATGCACTGCCAGACCTATTGAGAGGGATAAACATCACACACGTAGTCGTAAGACTATGGCGGAGGTTGTGTGACTCCGGACAGTAGTTGTGTGCTACTTTGATGGATGTGTTCCACTGGCAAAGGTTGTGTGACTTCGGACATTAGTTGTGTGCTACTTCGGTGGAAGTGTTCCACTGGCGGAGGCTGTGTGACTTTGGACATTAGTTGTGTGCTACTTTGGTGTATGTGTTCCACTGGCGAATGATGTGTGACTCCGGACAATAGTTGTGTGCTACTTCGGTGGAAGTGTTCCACTGGAAGAGGTTGTGTGACTCCAGAAATTAGTTTTGTGTTACTTCGGTGGATGTGTTCCACTGGAGGAGGTTGTGTGACTCCAAAAAATAGTTATGTGTTACTCCAGTGGATGTGTTCCACTGGTGGAGGTTGTGTGACTCCAGAAAGTAATTGTGTGCTACTACAGTAGATGTCTTCCACTAGCAGTGATTGTGTGTCACTGGACAGTGGTTGTGTACTACTTGGCAGCAATTGTGATCTGTTGGATGACATTATAGTAGGTGTGTGATACTAGTTGGTTGTCATAGAGATTACCATATCGCTTGGATGTAGTTGTGTGTGCTACCACTTGATCGCAGAGACTGTGCCTGATTATTAGAGCTACCGAAGGCATTGTAGAAACTGTGTGCATGCTAGCATATTGCAGAGTAGTCAGTGGACTACTAGATGAAGACATCATGAAATATGCCTCCCTAGCTAAGAGGGAGTGTTGATGTTTTGGTAGTTGCAGGAGGATTTTTCCCTCCTAGATGACCTTTATTAGATGTAGAGAATATTCTGGAAGAAAGAGATCCATTGGACAGATATTAAAATACCCTAGAAGAGAAGTCAACCCAGAAGAATAAATTAATAATGAAAAGACACTTGTACAGAGAAGAAGTCGCCCCAGTCTAGTGGCCAGGAAGACTATAAATAGAGGATATCTTGTCTCATTTGTTCACTCACACACCTTCTCGGAGCTACACAAAATCAAGGCGCAAGTTTGGAGGAGGTGACGCAGTAGCTGCAGCTGCACAATTTATTCTTGTTCAGTGTTTTGGTATCTCTCTCTTATGCACTACTCCTTGATGAGGTGAACTACCTTTGTATGGTGTTGTTGTTGCAATCGGGGTGGTATTTTTGGCTGAGCTATCACTTGTACTAGGTTTTACCTGATTGGACTTTCTTTGTGAATGGAATCTATCTAAGAAAGGTTGTTGGGTTTTTCCCCCATTTGGGGTTTTCCCAGGATAAATAGCTTGTGTACTTTGTCTACTGTTTATTTTGCTTCTATGGTATAATTGTTAATGTTAACTAAGTTAAAGAACACTACTGCTCTATAAGTAAAGAAAAACCTAACAAAATGACCACATCTCTTTCATTCTAGTAGTAATAACATTTTCCAACATGTTATTGCAAATTACTCTACAGACCTGCAAAGTAAGGCAGGAGATGGAGCATCTTTGACAGTTTCTTGAGTCTTGGCACAGGGCCCCATGTACAATGAACATAGTGCCTCTGCACCCTCTTCAATTAGGCTCCCCTAGGTTGAACCATAACAAACCTCCATTGGGTCAAACAATCTCAACCATGCTCCACTAGGTTTAACCACAACAAGCCCCACCATAGGGCTAGATGATGGGTTTGAGAACATGCATGCAATTTATTGGTTGGACCCCCATATTGCAACAAACAATGTCCCACTTTAGCACATTCTATCTTAGAGGGGTCCAAGCCCCTAGATCCATCTACTTATGGGTTGGTCATTGTAGTTCTTATTTTTGTTGATTCTTCGACGATTGGATGGGGAAAAGCCCCAGATGACGATGACTAGCCTTCTTTTATGGTTGGTTGGGTCGTAGATTAGTTATTTATATCAGGTATAAGCCTTTTTTTTTATGTTCCATATGACTATGTTTGAGACTTCATGATGAGGGGTGTTTTGGCTTAAGCCAACCCCAATTTTTGAGATTTTGGAGCTTCTAGTGGAGGTTGTGCTGGTGGTCCACCCTTTTTTGTATGAAATCATTTACATACTTTTACCAATTACTAGAGTTTAAGGAAACTATAATTCAAATAAAGGATCATGGCTTCCTCATAGTTAGTTGGGATTTTAGTTAGATGCTTGTAGATGGAGGAAAAATAGGTATTATCAAGACATGTATTCAATCTTAGGCTTTATGTTCCAAAGGGATCATTTGAACAATGGATGGAAAGGAGGCTTGGAGGTTTCTTTTAAGAAACTATAGTGGATGTGGTGCTCCATTGGGAAAGAAATCATGGAAAGGCCTATCTGTTCAAACATTTTTCACTACCCTTGTCTTGGTTAAAAATAAAATGAACAGTCTTGGTTCAAAATCTTTTGGAAGGCTTGGGAGGCCATAAAAACTTTCTTAACCTGGAGAGATATCTTACTAAATATCATAGTGTCTTTCAATTACAATTTACCATTGTATCTAGAGGTTGCCTCTCCTCGAGAATGAAGGTAAAATGTTGGGTGAAATCCCTTGGTTCTCAGTTACCCTTCAATTAAAAAATGGCATTATTTAAGTGAATGAACTATTCCACTATCACTTAGGGGAAATATGCTTGTGTCTTAAGGTTAAGACAAGTTAAGGCTAACCAACCTTGATTTTGTGTGATTTGATAACAACTTTCTATGTGTGATCTTGTCCTTGCATATCACTATGTGAAGAAGAATCACTTGTAACAACTATTTGATTTCTATGATACACCCCATTGTAATATGAGTAGGGAGACACTTGACACCTCCCTTATCCATTCAACACAATTCCAACAATCATGATGTGGAGAGGGAACATGTTTTCGTAGTGCTCATAGGTTTGTTAGAGAAAGGTGACAACCAAAAATAGTTGGCCTCCTCCCTTGAGGCAACATAATGAAAAAAAAATTACACTTGTTTTGGCCTTCTCTAAGATCATTGATTCTCCCAAACTTAACAATAATTGCTAGGATTTTAATATTACTAGAAATGAAATAACCGGTGTAGTTTCAAGACCGGACAACAAAGATGAGCCTCTTTTTCATACCAAAATCTTACCCATTATTCTGTGTTTATGTTTATTTATTGTCGGGCCTTAAACCTTATTCTTATTTGGACTATTTTTGGTTATGCTTCTTTGGTTTGTGACTACTATATCTAATGTGTGTTTTTGTATAAATCCATTCCAGTTTTGATTTTTGATATTTTTCAAACTCTAATAGTGCTTGCGAAAAATGCATGTGCAACTTTCCTTTTTTTTAGCATAAACATATATACATACTATTTTATAAATAGTCATGGGAATATTTTATGCCAAAAGTAAATTACCTTTTTCCTACATAATATATATTTGTTGAAGAGTTCCATCCAGTTAGGAGTTCAATTTGCAGATCTAGAGAAGAGCACCATCCATATGAATATTGACATCACATAGAGCTTCCTCATATTTTTGATTAACAACCTTTATCTCTTGCCCAATTTATTGGTCCATTTCCTCAATCACCTCAAACATTTTCTATATCAAAAAAATTCACACTTGATAGCAAAACCACAAAACTTGAGGGTTGTTTTCTCTTTATTCCATGCATCCACATAGATTTAAGGACTATTGATACTTTCCATGGTGCATTTTTAAATCCATTTTAATACATCAATTACATAATTCCAAATAAAAAGAAAATAAAGAATGGAAAAATAAGAGGAGGGGACCATCTTGTAAAGAGTTCCACTTGTGATGTCATTAAGGAGGGAAAATAAGAATCAAGTGCAAGTAATGGATAGAAAGCGATTAGATCGCTAAATTGCATGTGAGATGTTCCTTGGGGAAGGTGGTATAGGACAAAGTATGTCGAGATTATAGACCAAGGTAATAAAGGAGAGGGGGTAAGAAAGTGAAGGGACAAGGATCCTCAAAAGAAATAAAGAGATAACATTTCCTAAGGAGGTGGAGAGAGGAACCAAAATTTGCAAAGGAGGGCCAAAATTCAAGTTTTTTCACTCTAATTAAGGAGGGAACATCACCCAAAAAGGAATGAGGTCTAAGACAGTTCAAGGATATTGGGTTAACCTTAACTCAGTCATAGAGTAGTTAAGATAACCTTGATGTGGTCATGGTCATTGATGGGTTTCCCATTGGTGGTTTATGAGCCTATGGTATAATTGGGTAACCCATGGTATTGCATATTATGAAGCCTATTTAATGGCTTGGAACACTCGATTGCAAAATGTATCGAGTGGCTTGGTGTTTGGTCGGCTTGGCCAATGAAATAATAGATATCTATTATGGATGTTGGTTTCCTGGTGAAGGGTTTCCAGGGTAAATATTGGTGTTCATATGTTCTTGTTTATTTTGCTTCTATCACTATGCTCAGTTTTACATATCTTAGTTTTAACATGTGGTATCAGAGACATGTTGACCTTGACTCTCCAACAAGAGTGGTCTAATGTTGAGATCCATGGAGGCATAGATAGGTTGGTGTGTCCTATGTAAGAATGTATATTTGCAATCATGGATGTTTGCATTACAATTGAATTGTTGCTATTGTTGTGTGGGTGGTGAGATCCTTGGTGCAATTGTTGGTGTTGTGTGCAGACTGAACGAGGAAGCAAATGTAGGCCATGAAAGATGAGTTGTTGGTCATTGGAGAATAAGTGTCTGAGAGAAGTTTATAGAGGGTAAAATAAAGCCTAAGAGATCGATGATGATCTGTTTGTGCATGAAGATTCTACGATGGGATTCCTTAGTCAGAAATGAACAACATACCACTTGGCTCGCTTTGATGACCACGACAAGGTTTTGCTTGGTGATATTTCTAGTGGACATGTTTGTGATATCAGTGTGGGTAGTTGTAGAGAGGTCAAGGGTTGAGCATGGATAATGATCATGGATTTTGGCACAGATGGGGGGATGTGAAGGAGGAAACACGTGCATGCACAAGAAAAGGTGTAAAGAGTGCAAATTCATGGTAGATTTGATGAATCTGTCAGATCTAAATCTTGATCTATTCATGGATATTTTTAGAGCTATATTTACATCACACATATGATGTTAATGCTTCTTCTCGCTTGTATGTTTTGCTGGAAGCTAAAGCAAAGCAATGTTTGTAGGTATGGGTTGTGCTAAAACCTTGGTTCTGGTAATTTTTGGCAAATATCTTTGATGCCACTGTTTTTTATATCATTGTCTTTGACTTTCTTTATCCTTTGGATGGAAATAGAGAAATTCATATACTTCTAGTAAATCTAACCAAGGAAGATAATTCCTTGCATTTTGGATATATGGTAATGTGTGGTAATGGGACTATGAAGATAAATACCAAGGAATATGGTAAAGCTCGTGATTGGGTGGCAGTAATTAATGATACAGGGTTACAACCTCTTGAAGGATGGTTTCATCCTCATTGTTGTGTATTCTTTTCCCCACCAAGAGGTTTGATTAGTAACAATAGTGAAGTTAAGTGGTTTATTGATGGGAAAACTGCATTTGAAGTTATTGCTTCAATGATTAAACAAGTTAAGTCTAAGATATTCATATCAATTTGGTGAGTGCCCATTGAGGAAGGAAGGAAAATCTCTCATCAAGAAGAACATGTTGCAAAGAAAAGGTAGCCATGTGAAGATGGGGCCATGGAATGAATATTGGCCTTTGTGCATTTTACTAAAAGATCCTAATGGCATGAAAAATGAAAATAGGAGTACTGAATTATTTTTTCTTGTATATGAAAGGGAATTTCTAAATTTCACATAAAAATATACAGAAGAAATCATGAGAGCTAAAAATGTATCACAAGGATTGGCATGGAGCATAGGCAGAAGCACATGGATGTAGAGTGAACTAAGAAGTACTCGGTTAAGAAGTGTTTGATCTAGCTAATTGTATATGGAGCAAAGAGGGATGCAAGCAGTAGATAGATGCTTCTACATCATTTTCTTAGGCATACAACGGAAATTATTTTTTATGGAGTTAAATTTTATCACATGTAAATGGGCATATGGTTGTAAGACATGTTTATGCATGCATACCCATGGTTTGATGATTCATCGGTATAAGTCTAGACCTAGATGATAGGGGGCATGTTGTATTCCCAAAAATATGGTAAATAAACTTTGAGGGGGGTAGGTGTTTATCCCAAGTCAAATATAAAGGGGGGAATGTTGGGTTAATCTTGACTCATTCATAGAGTAGTTAAGATAACCTTGATGTGGTCATTGATAGGTTTACCATTGGTGGTTTACGAGCCTATGGTATTGGGTAACCCATAGTATTACATATGATGAAGCCTATTTAATGGATTGGAATACTCTATTGAAAAATGTCTCAAGTGCTATGGTGTTTGGCCAGCTTGGCCAAGGAAATAATAGATATCTATTATGGGTGTTGGTTTTCCTGGTTAAGGGTTTCTATGGTAAATATTGGAGTTCATATATGCTTGTTTATTTTTTTTCTATTACTATGCTTAGTTTTACATATCTTAGTTTTAACAAAGGATATGACCTTTCATGGTGAATCTCATGAGGGCACATAGGGGATACAAATTAGGGATCCAAATCAAGAGACAATGTGGTGGGAGACCCCATTGATTATGTGAATCCTTTAGCATATTTCTTGTAGGGAAACATGAGACAAATCTCACTTATTCATGACACTAGACACCAATACCTTAACAATGTATCTCCATGGGGAATTTTTAGAAGTGTCCCATCAAGGATATCAATGGCCTTGTTTTTCATATAATCCACCTCAAGATTATATTCCCTACATAATGTTGGGCCCGAGATATGATCATTTTTATGACAGTTATTATACACTTTTTCCGCATGTACATATGTGTTTTTCATCTTTTGAAGAAGCTTTTTGAAGAATTTCATGATTAAATGATATGATCGACACTCGGTACGTATAATTCATGTTTAATGATTGTATAGAGTATAATTCATCATGTTTTAATGCTTCCAAGAGATAATTCATGTTTTTCTGGTGATACAGGGAAAAAACGCACTACATTTCTAGTTCCGACACTTGATCCAGCACTCGATCCGACACTCCGTCCAGTACCTCTTCCTGCACAAAAATGTAGGGTGACTTGGCGGTTATGGCATTGGCATCTAGTGATGGGAAAATTGGAAACATGGGTTTTATTCATGCTTATCCCCTCCAGCTACTGAGCTCCCGACAACTCAGATTCAGTTGTTCAAAGAGGGTGATTATTGGCTCGCTCTGTTTCGGCAGTTAGGGCACCATTAATGAAATTTACCAATTTTAGAAGTGGTTCGAACCTCCTGTGGTCGACCACTTGGCATGCAAACATTATAAATACCACTAGGATGATCAGAAGATTGTTAACCAAGTAGAAGAGCCATTAGATTAGAGACAAATTCGTTTTTCTCTATTTTGGTATTTTACATTGCCAGAACTGTGTTTTCAAGCTTTCATGGTGAATTCGCCTTGTTAAGTTCGTGGTGTGCTTGTAGGAGGTAGCCATGACTTGCTGGGGGGCCCACCATCAATCTGGTGATTGTTATTATGTTTATTTATGTATTTCTTAATTCAAATTGCTCTTTCTTATTTCCTGTATATGCATGTTTTTATTTAATTAATTAGTTTGTTGTAGCTTACTGTTTTACTTCTCTTTTGTAGGTTAGATGATGATATGTGTTAGTATGTGTTGATTTTATAGACTAGGAAAAGACTTGCAAGTCTCTCTCTCTTTATACTAACCCCGTGTGCAACGTAGATGTAAATGATGCTT